>PKRV01002007.1:0-56710 GCA_003709505.1 Hyphantria cunea
CAATTATAAGAGTCATCGTTATCCAATCCAATCATCAAAAATACAGAAATGTATAAAATATGTATATATATATGAATCTATAAAAATATACTTACGAATAATTTAAATAGATATTCAAGAATATTTATGAGCCAAAAAATTATTGCAACCCTCTCTGTAAGCAGGATAAATTCCCTCTCAGCACCACCCACCAGCTCACAATACAGTTACAAAAAAAAGTAGAATCATAAACCAAACAAGGAACAAGTACATGATAAATTAACAATTGACAAATAAAAAGAAAACGTGTGAAGAAACGTTCTAGGTGACAATTTGTGTGCGTATTCGAACGCAGCCCGCTTAGTCAAATATCACTTCTGAAGTGTCACATTTGTTTACATTAGGTAATGCGAAACATGCATATTAATAACGTTTGTGGATCAGATCGTTTTTTGTTTATGCGAAAGACGGTCCCCATTTCATGTCATCCACATTTTTTATATTTTTTATCATTAATTCCATCACGACGAAGACTTGAAGACTCGAAGACTTAGAATTGAAGACTTGAAATACTTGACATTGGCAGAAATAGCTGATCCGGCTGATTGCCATTCATCAAAAGAAGAAGAACGTTTGTGGATCAATAATGATCAAAATAATAACAAAATAATGTAAACAGTTCTGTTTGACTATTGCACAATCCAACAGGCTACGTGAATACCGTGAATACACTTGTCGGATAGATTATAATGCCGCTTAGATCAAACCTTGCCCGTATTGTTCCTATGATGCCTGGGCGAAGCGACTCCGCCCCGCACTTGATATTTGCCTATTACGGGCTGGAGTTCCTCGTCGCAAGTAATTTTGTGGCGATCTCCATCAGGTGCCTTGATAATTATGGCACCGTTCTGCGTCCAACATGCACGAGCACCAAAGTGAAGCCTCGCCTTGGCGAACACTGTCTGCCTAGTCTTAGTCAGGAATTCCCTCAGTGAAACGGATGAACCTTTGAGTGCAGTTTTCATTCTCCAGACAGAAGTTCTGAGCTCAGTGCTGCGAAACCTCACCAAGATGGGTCTCTTATGTTCTTTGTTGGAGGTCCCCAGCCTATGACAGATGGTAAAAGCGTCCGCAGTGTGTTCCTTCAGTTGTAATTTGTTTTGGAGTATATCCAAAATGATTTTATTGGCATCTTCATCTTCAGACTCTGGAACTCCCATAAAAAGAAGCGATTTGCGACGATGCCTTGTCTCCATGATATCGATGGCCTTGGAGCACTCGTTAATCTGCCTCCGCAGGAGACCCAACATGCCATACATTAGTTCTCTGAAGGTACGGAACTCATCTGCCACCTTCGCAACAGTATCCTTTGCATTTCCCGAGGACTGAAGTTGTGTCTCCAGCTCCTTCATCCTTCTAGTGAAGCACTCCTCCAGGGTCTTTTGTGCGGCCTCAATATTTGACAACTGCGACATATTGACCGTGTATGTGTTGCTGGTGGGTGGTATTCTTCAAGTTCTAGGATTCAACGCATAAATCTTCCCAAACATAAATTGTGTACACTTAAATATTATTTATCTTAAATAAATAAGTCAGAAAGGTCAATGTATCTGTTACTCGTGTCCAGATAACCTTAAAACATTAATAGTAAGTTTTAGATTAAAATACCTTATTTAATAACAAGCCAAGTAGTTCGCTGTCAAAATATACGGCCATATAAAATATATCTATCGTACGGCTGGAAAACGTGTAACACTTCATGGGTAACTAATGTAGCTAGAAGTCATTCAGGCAGATTACTTCGGTTAATAGTCATAGATTAATATATATCTTTGTGACAGAATGTGATCAAGAAACCGTTTGACTTACCAAGGGTAAAAAAGATCATGGACTTTATCAAATCTTTCCAACTGGAATAAAATTAATTGTCTTTTAGATTAAAGTCCACATTAAGGCGACAGCGATGTCAATGCTAGCAACATAACATACTTGCCGAAGATGTCATGTTTTTTCTCTTCTTGGAGGAAAAGAGACATATACCACTGACTTGAATACTTTGGGCCTGGACAACTAAGAGTTTCTAGTTTATTTTCAAGTTCACAACAAACAGAAGAGTTAAACCTATATATCTAACTTAAGTTGAAAGACATTGAACGCAGTCTTTCTTTGAACGATCTTTTTAATGTTTGAAGCTAGATCTCGATTATGGCGATTTAGGCCAATGAAAACCACACAATGAACTGCCTATTAATGGCGTGTTAATGAACTATATAACAATTTCAAATTGGAGCGACATAGTCAAAATTGTGGTTATATTCGTAAATAAAGATTTATAAAAAAATAAAATTCCACCCAAAACTATACTTACGGGATTTTGTTTCTGTAAAAAGGTTAAACTTCCCATTATCGGATGTGGGGGGTAATGGGGTACCCCTTTTTCCATCCAATACCTCTTTATCTTGTTCCATCGTATATAAAACCATGAGAATATCAAGAATATCACGAAAAGAAACACGAAAAACATTTTTTTATAATATACCGTTACTTATACCGTTCCGTTCAGTTCGATACTAACAGTACATTGTGAGATAATTTCGTGTGACAACCTGTCACTGGATATATTTTGATATGAGTCTAAGAGCCAGTGAATATCGACTTACATCCATCTGAAAACCAGATATTTTTTTGTTAATTTTATTAATTAATGAACACGTCTATGATGGTTTACCTATCGCAAAACTGTAATGACTATTATTTTTTTTATAATTTTTATTGATACTTTTTTTTCTTAATCCTATAAGATTCGATTACTTATTTTGCTCTCAATTTAGATTAGTTGTTAACCCGGTATATTAACCTCATTACTTTAACTGTTCATACCTGTAGCCAGGAGGCTATATAGAAAAAGCAAGCAAGCCTGCTTAGGCATATTCTCTACATAGAAAATTACCATTTCAGACAAAATTTAGTTCGTTATCAATAGAGTGAAAGGAATGAAAAAAAAATGTTAAAATAATAGTCATGACAGTTTTGGCATAAGCAAGTCATCATAGATGTGTTCATTAATTAATACAATCTGACCTTACCGATATCCAATAGACGTGTTGACGGCATTTAAGAATATGGTTAAAGATTACTACTTACATTCATAAGTACTCTTTACTCTCAGTGGCGGTACATGACAAAATTATTTTTATTTTTTGATAATTATTGTATATACAATAACTATCCAAAAAAAACTGTATTATATATTGTTATAAGTAGAAATCCCAACCTCATACGAAACTGTGTGATCTAAGCCAAAATACGATACTTGGGATCTAAGGAAAAATAAATGAATTGGCCAATACAAGATTTAATATGGCGTAAACATTTCAATTCCATGTACCGTATACCAGCGACTAACCGGGCACCGTTAGTGGTAGCTCCGATCGCCGTGGAACTCGGCATGCATAGAATGGCCGAATATTATAAGCAACGATTCCAACCTCATATTTATTATAACCTTATAATTTAATAATCGAGTAAATACTTGGTTCATGTTTAATAATATTAATATCTTGGCGCTTTCCGCTTGTCAGCTTCCGGCACTACTTAGAAATATTGTTAATGACTTTTTTTTTACTTCATTTTAAAGAAAGCTTACACACTAATAATACTAATAACGTAAATATATAAATGAACTAAATTGTTTATGACAAGCCTCCAATATACATAACTGATACAAAAAACATTAAATATATTTATGTATATATATTCTAGAGGCACTCATAGCCAAGTTGCACTCGGCTATTAGAAACAATCACCGAGAAGGAAAGCAACGATGGCGCGGTCAGTACCTGGATGGGTGACCGCTTGTGGCATGTTACCATGAGCGTCTCCATGATTCGGAGGTCACGTTAAGCAGTCGGCCCCAGTTGTGATCATACGACGACAGTCGTGAAGCTTAGTTGGAGGCCTTCGGGCGGATTAAAAGCATCCGACGGCAAGATACATAGCCACAACGTATTCTTGCCAGTCCCCAACCCGCACTTGGCCAGCGTGGGGACGTATGGCCTTAACCCTCTCATGAGAGGAGACCCGAGCCCAGCAGTGGGACATTATGGGTTGTTGATAATGAAGATATATATTCTAAATAGAAAAGAAAAAGAAACCAAAACAAAAATAAAAATGTATAAAACAAATAGCAATAACAGTATGAATATAAAAAAATACAATAATAACCAAATAAACAACTAAAAATACAACATAACAATTACAATTACTCTTTTTTTCTATTTATATAGGTTTTGCGTCACCTAAAACGGTATTTACCACCTAGTCAGTCAGCTATCCAAAGTAAGTATTACATAAGAGCCTTCTTACCGAAGATGGGCTCGAACAAAATAGATCTATGGCTAAATTTCCAGAGAGACTGTTGAATGTCACTGCGCTGCGAATGAAAAAAACATTGCGCCTGTAATTAGCCATTGTAAAAGGTACATTAAGTAGTGGTCTCTGTCGAAACCTGGTGGGATTTGCACGCAAACATATCTTAGAAACAAGCTCAGGGTTCTTTACTGATCCATTAGTAATATTCAATAGGTCTGTGATATCATTAATTTGACATCAATTTCCAGCGGCAGAAAGTGATACTGTTTGCAACGATGACTGTAGTCAACTGAATATTAATTCGCTCTGGACTTTCGTCGAACATTTTCTATGCGAGTCTTATAAATCTCATATTGAGGATTCCAGATTTGCGAGACATAGTCCAGGTGGCTCCGTACAAAGGAAAAATATAATATTTTAATGGGTTTTAGGGATCTGAAGTTGGAAGAGTGCCGTAATACAAATCCTGGGGCCCTCGAAGGCTTATTTACTATCATCTGAATGTGCTGGTTTAACCAAAACTTACTATCCAGTGCAACACCTAGATCTTTCATACTATTAACCTTTTTTATGTGTTCGTTAAACATTGTATAAGCTGAATCAACTGAGATTTACCTTCGGGTATTTATATACCCGATACCCGATATAATGGTTTTATAACCATTTTGATACAGTCAGTTTAAGTTGTGCGTGCTGCAGTATTTTTTTTTTTGTTTTTTTTTTTTTGACCTGGTGGAATGCCTTTACGCACTTCGCTCTCCCCACTAACCACCACTAAACCACCACGGTGTGCCACTCTGCGCCTGAAACGGGAGGGGTCCGGGAACCGCTTTCTTACGCCATCCGGACCCCTCCCAGCGCTAGCCCGCACTGAAGCGGGCTCCGTCTCCTGTGGTAAACTCTCAAGTAAGGCGACGTACGGCACACGCGTAACGTCGCCCCCCCTTGCGGGTGGCTTCCAAAGTGGATGGGGGGGGAAACTCGTCCCGCCCATCCGCGGCCACACTCAGGGCGGTATGAGACGCTGGTAGGCGCGCCTCCGCCGCCCGGTTCGCCGGCGGCGGATCGGGTCCGAGTGGAGATCGTCCTCCCGGGCCTTCTCCGCCGCCTCCTTCTGCGAGATGACTTCCTCGCAGAAAGTCGCGACCGCGGTAAAACTGCTCTCGCCGCCGGCCATGGAGCGTACGACGGCCGGCAGCGAGAGATCTTCTCCGATGACTGCAGTGAGGGTCCGACGCTGCGGCGCCCAAGCGGGGCACGCGGCCAGCGGCGTATGCTGGGCCGAGTCCTCACTGCAGTCGCAGTGGTGGCAGGCGGGACTCAATTCCCTCCTGGCGACCGAGTGCAGGTACTTACCGAAGCAACCGTGCCCGGAAAGCACCTGCGTCAGTCGGAAGGATAGGGTCCCGTGCTGCCGCCNCAGCGGACACAAAGTCCGCTGCAGTCGAAGCAGCTCTCGCACCTCGTGCGAGTGTGCCCCGCGACAAGGCATTTGTAACACCTCATCGGCCTCGCTGCCAGGACTGTAATCCTGGCACTGACGAAGCCGATGAGGACCCTGCCGGCGTCAGCCAACATTTTGGCTGACGCTACGGGACAGCTCACCCACACGGAGCCGAGGCCTCCTGGACCGGGGCTGATGGAACCGACCCTGATGTTGTCCGCGTTGCACTTCGTCTTCTCCTGGATTGCAACGCGGACATCGTCGACCGTCACGGAGTCGTCCAGGCCCGATATACGCAGATCTGCGCATTTCGTAGGCCTGGCGATCCGGACACCATCAATGGTGAGACTGTCCCGGGCCGTCTTAAAGACGGCCGCGTAGGACAGCCCGCCGCTTGCCGCCTCCGGTGACACCGTGACCACCACAGCCGCGGTCTTAGGCGGCTGCAGTTTACGTGCCCTCTTCTTGGTGGCCTTTGCCACCGGTGGCGACTGCGGGCCAGCGGCTGCTTTTTGGGCAGCCTTTCTGGCCCGCTTCCGGGCCTTCTTAGATTTCTTGGCCCTCCCTACTACCTGCCAACCCTCATTAGAGGGGGCAGATGGGGAGGGGCCTGGCAGGGATGTAGGAGTGGCGAGCGGAGGATTTTCCGCCCCAGCCGATTTTGTCCCCTTAGCCGCTGGCTTCGGCGCACCCGCCTTGGCCCCAGGTCGTGCCTTTTGGGCAGTCCCTGGAACCAGCGACGACTTGGTGGCCGCCGCGTATGACACGCGACCCCCAACCACGGGAAGAGGGGAGGCTGCAGTACTCCTCCAACCTTATTAAATCAGCTTGTAACCTCTCAACATCAGATTCATTATTTATGAATAAATGAATCTTCATGTCATCGGCGTATAATAAAATAGATGAGTTAGTAAAGCAGATCTGTGTGTCGGCGATAAATAGCGTAAATAAAAATGGTCCTGGGATCGAACCTTGAGGTACACCCGAGGGGACAGTATATCATCCAGAAGAGTACCCCTGAATATCTACTGACTGTAAGCAACTTTCCACATAGGAAGAAAACCACCGTTATAGGTCGCCATGAATTACTGCCTATAACAACTTCTGCAGAAGCACACAAAGGGTATGCTATAGTCTGCATAAACTACGTCCACCTGCCCGTATTGCTTCATATCATGCGATAACAAATCATGCGACATAATCAAGTTGGAGGTGGTAGAACATCAACAACCAATTAGGTCCCACTGTTTGGCTCAGTTCTCCTCTCAGGAGAGGGTTAAGGCCATACGTTCCCACGCTATACAAGTGCGGTGGTAGCCCCATCAAAAACCATGTTGACTATCACAAATACTATTTTTTATTTTACTGTTTAATATTATCTGATAAGTTTGGGAATTTAGGATTGAATATGATCAATATTGTCAGATGATATGAATGGTGCCGGTTGGAGTAATGTGAGGGCATTCTTATTCTAGCCGTTCTACCTGATGCGCATCATCACACACAATTCTTGCTGTGCCATCATCATGACTCTGCGTGGCAAATATATATATATAAAATATTTTGGTATTAAACATCACCATAGCCTTAAAACACCGACATTATCATTTATTTCGTTCACTTCTTTCTCTGGTCAATGTGTTCATCCAAAGCTTGCCTGTAAGAGATTGCTTTTGGCAATAAGGCCATCCATTGTACATATCTTCTTAAATATTAAGCTTAATAATTTGTAATGGTTTACACTAAAGTATATTCTATTCTATTATATCCTTCAATTTAAAAAGAAAACTTTGACCTGGTCATCAGATGGACGATCGATCCTCGTGAGCTCTTTTACTATGAGAACTGATATAAAAACTAAAACAAACATTAAGTGATTAAAACTATGATTCATTATTATTCTGCGACTTTGAATACTACAATGTTTTACGTTGTACTTGGTGAAATCGCACTACTAACCTTAGATGTCACTTTCCGTCAGGTATGTTTGTGTTATAAAACGCCTGTTTTATAACACAAAAACATAGAAGCCAATTTCTTTTGGAGATGTTTAGTCGTCTTTTACTATGAGGAAATCGGGTGTCATGTCCCTCCAAGCCTAAGGGAAGATGCTCGGTCCTGGGTGGATGATCATCCATGGACCACTACCCCATGTATATGTAAATCGGTGCGAGAACTTAAATTCCGCGATTCAGGATTAGTAGTTACTTCGTACAGTACGTTAGTCGGTGTGTCTACGCTACATGGAGTATTATGTATGTTATTATGGTGGATAGATGTGGTATTATTGTTTGTGAAATTCACATCAGCTAAAATTACTATTCTGTACTGTTTGACCCTACACAGCTATATATATATAGAATAATTGAAGTCATGGTCTTGAATAGCTTAAGCACTTAACACTATTGGTTTCAAAACTAACGGCTTTTTTACCCAACTGGGAAGGATGAGAGTTATGTTTTTCGAGTGTATATATGTATGTACATATATTTTTTTTGCCACGCTACAGAGCCTAAACGGCTTGTTGCATTTTTAAGTAAATGGTTTCAACAGATTTATCTTAGTCGTGAGAGTGACACTGAGTATAACAAATAAAAAAAAAATGTCTTTTAAAAAATAACCTTTGTGAAACAATAGAATGAGAATGAAGAATGAGACACCAAAGCTTCTTCCAAAGGCGGATTTAATGTTACTTGAGTGTACAAAAATTCAGGTGACGTGGCGATTGATCCGCGTACACAAATACTTTGCCTCAGTCAGGATTTGGAATTACTAAGTGAATTATTATATATTTGTAAGTGAATGTGTTGAAGGTGGCTGTTGAATTAGTTACACGTCCTTATATACTAGGGCTGGGGAGCGGAATATAGCGCGATCTAATCCGTTTCCAATGCCATCTATCGAGACAATTGGCAGTTAATTTTACAACCTGAATTTAATAAGGAAGGCACATATTGACGCTGTCAGGTTTTTTTAATAATATATACTTGTTACCTGAAACTATAACCATTGCCGACCAAAGCAATGACGTATTAAGATGTCGATTAAGTCGCAAACGACCTCCATCAAGTCTCAAGTAAGCGCTTGAATACGATGGCTTAGAACTCTTCATTACCCAATTCAACTTTCCAATGGAGTTCATAAGGGATTAATCAAAAGATATCAAAGTAAACAATGAGCTTGATAATTGAAATCGAGATATGTCCAGAGCATTGTTTAGATCTCATGGCCTTTATTATATGATACTGCCGTTCAGTCCAATCCTATTTAAGCATTCTACACAAGTGATAGAAATTGTACATTATGTCCAGACTTATTGAAGTACTGTCAAATTAAACAAACCATTTTTTTATTAAAATCTTAAATGTATGAATGGCACATTTCTATACAAATAAATCAAATTGTAATATCTGTTTATAATATTAAAATAGCCGCTTTTAATAAATGCGTGTGTATGTAAACACGGTACATATAACAATTTTTTTTTTTTTACAATTTTGTCTGTCGGCGACGGTTGGACTGATTTTGACAGGACTTTTACTTGCAGCTAGCTTCGCGCCGAGACGTTGCCCGCGGTTGATGTCATACCGCAGATAACACCGAGGGGCTCAACTAAAATAGTTTAGTATAAAACAATAGATAAATGCTGTTTAATGGTCATAAATTGATAAACATCCAATAAGTTTGTCCAATATGGGCCCCAACAAGAGTAACATAATTTAGCGTTGCGCATTGGAGATAATAACGCATAAATATCTTATAATTGAACCATAATGTAGGTTAATGCTTAAATTGTGCATTTTACTGGATGCTAATAAAAGTAGCTTTTATATATTGGATTTTAACTACGTCCTGCTTTGCTTTTTTATTAATTTACATTTTCTCAGTGCTTTTTTTATTTAATAGGTGGCAAATAAGCCCCTGCACATGGGCACCTGCAACACCAGAGGCGTCACAAGTGCTTAGCCGGCCTTCGGCAGACGGGGAGGGGAGGGGGAAGAGGTTGGGGTATGGGCCTCCCGTATCCTCAATCACTCGGTGTTCACACCAGTTTTCTCTGAGGCCGTGCATGCATGCCAAAGCGTGGCTCTCAGATTTAAAAGAAAATGGGAATTTTTAATCAAACATGGTTTTCGTTCATGAGCAGTCTTTGAAAACTTTAGCTCAAGTAGTTAGTGCAAAAACCGTTAAAGAATCACACATCACTCATAAAACGAATTTCAAGATATCCTTCCGTCACCGTATTGCTGAATCACTACAGTAATCGTTCTTCTAATGCTTCCTCCGAACCTTCCTACAAGATGAAAATCTTCGAAATACGCTCTTGAGTAAACATTTGTGTGTATATTTGGTCTTGTCGCTGATAAAACTCCTCTCTTCCGAGGTTTCTTTTTTCAATAAGCCCCCTTGTGGTACTGCTTACTGTGTCTCTGTTAGCTCAAGAGATATAGTAATAAATGTAATAATAAAACTTTACACATGTGTTACATACACCGCAGTCTGGTTCTAAACTAGGTAGATCCAGTACAGTGGTAACCAGATTGCAGATAAAAAATATATATAAATTTCCTGAGTAATTCTTAACCCAATCAACCAAGCTACATCTTCCCAGCATTGGTTTTTACATTTATCCATTTAGAAGGCGCTCATAGCCTAGTTGCACTCGGTGATTAGAAACAATCATCGAGGGTAAGCAACGATGGCGCGGTCAGTACCTGGATGGGTGACCGCTGGTGGCATGTTACCATGAGCGTCTCCGTGATTCGGAGGTCACGTTAAGCAGTCGGTTCCGGTTATTATCATACGATAACAGTCGTGAAGCTTAGTTGGAGGCCTTCGGGCGGCTTAAAAACATCCAACGGCATGATTTACGTAGCCACAACGTATTCTTGCCAGTCCCCAACCCGCACTTGGCCAGCGTGGGGACGTATGGCCTTAACCCTCTCCTGAGAGGAGACCCGAGCCCAGCAGTGGGACATTATGGGTTGTTGTTTTGTTTCATTTAGTACTGATGTTCCGTAAGTACATGTTTCTTAGAAAGAATTGTGAATAAACGAAACAAGGAAATCCAACTAATTCTAGACACAGAAACTTCGAATTTGGTTTCTTTAAAACTCTAACGGTTTGCTAAGAAAGCTATCTTAACTTCCTACCCGCAGAGGCAATAAAGCTTAGAAACCGGTAAAATGAATTTCTTTTAGTAAAACTGTGGAGAATTCTGACTATAACACTGTAAATGTGATTTCATTTTGTACTAGTTTACAATTATTTATTTGTTTGACAACTAACCCGCAAGCTATTTTAATAATGCTAAGAAAACTAGTTCAAAAGATGACTTACATCTAGGAAAAAATAACTCCTCAAACGATGTCTGCAATGATTTCTTTTATAGAACAGCTCCATACGTTCTACCAAAATGTCTCTACTCTGCTTACATGGAAAGCATAAGCAGAATCCCAGAGTGGTGGTCACCATATTTATAGCCAATGAAGACAATGCTGCATGGTGACCCACACTTTGGAGGCCTAGTGATGCTGCTGCATCATTGGTCCTCCGTTCTCGCCCTCGCCAACGAAACACAACAGCATGAACGCTGCTTTTTACGCTGATTTTCTGTGCGAGGGTAGTACCGCTCCGATATTGAGCCGGCTCGTGCGTGATGAAATCAGAGTGGCTCTACTACCTTGTAAATTTTGGATTTAGCTACAATCATTATAAGAAGCAGAGATTATTTTGCCGAATCAAAAGTTACTTGAGGTATCGTAGCAATACTCGAAACTCTTTCTAAAGCCCTCACCAACAAAATGCTAGGTTGGCACTTGGTGCACATTTAAATAAATTGTCTAAATTCACTGATTTAATTTAAATTTCTGGATGACTTAGTATTTTGTTTTCCTAACCATTATTGTTCCCAAGATTGGGGTTGGCTACTAGTTCAACTGAATTCAATTAAATATCAGCTTTTCAGTGGAGCAACTGGCATCAAACTTCCACAAACCTGAGGGCGATTTAGTATTTTATAATAAAAAAGATATAGACCAATAAGTAACCATTTATTCACCGCACCAACGACAAATTTATCTTGAAGCTACTTAATATTCCTGGACCGAATCACGAGTCAGTCTTGTTGAAGACTTCCATATTTTAGCATAAATAACTTCATTAATTAACATCTTTGTGATTAACTGTACAAAATTACAACTCGTCACTTGAGATAATTAATTCATATTTTACGAAAAGAGAATTAAGGCAATGGAGCATTTAGGTACTCAGTGAAGCACTCAAAGTACTTTACAAACCTAATTACAGTCATAAATAGTATGCAATCAATGTTTGGACTTTGATGTGGTGTTCTGTAGAGATACACCTACATCGGCCAGAAATGTTTGCTAGCATACATTTTTTCGATTTTCAATTCGTATCCTCTTCTTTCTAAAAACATTTTTATAAATGAAATATGAGACTACCGCCACCCGTTCATACTTGCTCAAGCAGAGCAAATCAAGAGTCACAAGTCTACTGCAGTTCTTTGAGTATTCTTCTACTTTTTTAGCTTCTATTTTATTTTTAAGACTCCCAAGGTACGGGCGTGAAACACCGCTGATTTTACGTAAATATTGTACGTATAACTAATAGATAAATAAAACCAGCAAATTGACAACACTATAATAATAAAAGTTGATTTTGTAAGCCATAAAAATAAACTAATTAAAATATAACATCAAAATACATTGCTTGTCATAAAGAACTATCATAATTTTGAAGTTCTATGAACATTCAATGGGATGTGAAATTGAGTCAATATTCAATATTTATAGCACTTTCAGTTTTTATAGATCAATAAACGCAATAGATTTTTATTAATTTGTGAAACAAAATTGAACATGTGTAATACTATAAGTTAAACTTATTTTGTGTAATGTACTCCAGAAAAAAGTATTTACATTTGCGCGATTACTCAAAACAAACAAAGTACTGCAGAATCATGAGTATGTAGAAATAAGTACAATAGTGCTTACCATCAAATAGCTATAAAAATTATTCAGTTTTATAAATTGCCTTTTTACCCGACTGCAAAAGAAGGAGGGTTATGTTTTTCGAGTGTATGTATGTATGTATGTATGTATATTTCTTTGGCACGTCCTAGAGTCTAAACGGCTTGTCGTATTTTTATATGAGAGCTGCCAATAGATTCGTCTTAGTCGTGAGAGTGACACTGGGTATATCAAAATTAAAAAAAAAAACAAAAAAATGCCGTCGCTTTTTTTTAAATCGTTACTTGTTTTAGATTCATAAAGGATTTGAGAAACAAATAACATCACATACAATACAAGTAGTAGTCCAGCAATTTCGTAGCTTAGCGTGTTGTTGTCAAATAAAGGTTACAAAAACATAAAACCCATTAAATAATCAGTTAAATTGTTATTACAGCAAAAATTTTCGCAGGCAGGCCGTGTGTGTGTAAACAGTGTTGAAGCTTGCTTCGCGATGGATACCTTATTCTCTCACCGACGAGCAAAAATGCCGTCGTGTTGATCCGTGCAAATTTTTGTTAGAAAAGTTCGAATGAGTAACTTCGCAAAACGTATCCCACATTCTTACAACTGACGAATCATGGATATAGCTACGATCCTCTCACGAAACAGCAATCTACGCAATGTGTGTTTGGAGAGAACGACTTGTCCGCAAAAGTAATTCGCGGCGGTTAATTAAAAAAATGATAGCGGTTTTTTTTCGACGCAGTGGACCAGTGACATTAATCTCGCTAGAAGACCGTATAACAGTTACTAGTGAATGGTATAGCGAAGTTAGTCTGCCTCAAGTTTTCAGGAAGTTGGATAGGAGGTATTCTTTTTCCCTAAGATAAAGCGCCCGCTCACACAGCTGCTAGAACTATGGATTATTTGGTATCTTTGGTGTTACAAAAGTTACCCCATTCTCCATACAGCCCAGATAAAACTCCATGCGACTTTTCTTATCGCCCACTGCAAAAAAAATGCTTTGAGAACGAAAATTTAGCACCACAGACGAGGCCATTGAAGAATTTCGGTGGTTTTTTTACGACCGCCGCAGGACACGTTTTTTATAATTTGAAGGTTAGTTGACCCGAATGCATACGTGCATTGGGATTGGAGGGGAATATTCAGAAAAGCTGTAAACAATCTTTTTTTTTACTGATTTTTTTTTTGACAAACTATTTTTGAAACAGCCTACGTATTTATTTTTCATATATTTTTTTTTATGTGTAAGCTGCTAAAATGTCTCTTCCCTGCCTGATGGAAAGCATGAGCAGAATCCAAGAGTGGTGGTCACCATACTCAATAAGAAAAATAACAATGCAGCATGATGGCCCACACTATGGCGGCCTGGTTAATGCTTTTTCACGCCCGCTTAAAGAACCCGGGATCACAGTGGGACGGAAACACGTGCGTTGGTAGTGAGTTCCAGGTTTTGACCGTTCGGCACAGGAAGCAAGCACCGAAGCGATGAGTACGAGAACGTATGTCTTCCACTTTAAAGCGGTGACTTCCAAGGCCGGCACGTGTTGTTCTGTAGAGGAAGGGAGAGGGGGGACCAGTAAGAAGAGCTCTTCAGAACACTATCCATGGTAAAGGCGATAAAGGACTGCCAAGCAGGCGATATCTCTACGCAACTGCAGAGGCTCATGGGTCTCGGTAGCTTCGGGACTATATATTACGTATATAGATACGGATTGCTCGCCGCTGCAACCGGTCGAGAGCATTAAACACGCACGAGCGAACCTGGGTCTTGTAAAGAAGACACAAATGCTCGGGCGAGAAAAATCGTCTCATCTTGTTTAAAACACCTTGCTTCCGCGAGGCCGCCTTAGTGACACTCTCAACGTATTCGTCTGGGTTGAGGTCTCGGCAGATATCCATGCCCAGAATAGCGAGCCTACCTTGTTAATGAATAGCATTTGAGTACACTGAAAAGTGGGAAGGGGAAGGAATGGAGACTTTTGGCTAAGAACGCGCATACCTGTGTTTTCTTGGCGTCAAACGCGACCAGATTCTTACAGCCCCATTGAAAAATGCAGCCCAGAACATGGTCAAGCTGAGCGACAAGTTCTTATAGTAGGCCAAAATCTCATTTCTAAGGAAAGACTTTTGTCCAGCAGTAAACTGTTATAGATTGTTAATGTGAAGTTACTGTTAATTATATTAATTGTCAATTACCTTGCAAATTTAATGAGAATGCTTGTTAATTTATTAAATAAGTTATCTGTGAGGATTATGAATTAAAGATTAAGTTATCTTTGCATCACATGCGGTAAACGGATGAAGAATGTATCCGAAACCTACCCATTAAGAATCATTAGAGAAAGAAGAAACAAACAAATACAAAACATTTAAAAGAACAAGTTTTATCGTAAGTATGCAGTGTGTGAGAGGTGTATATCTTGTTAAAGTGTATTTTGCCTAGTTCAAGTTATGAATGTTTCAATATGGTTATAAATCTATTTCTATAGTTTTATTGTCAATGTACAAAATTATTTAGAACGACAGTTTAAACTCAGATAAACAAATCCATTATTTTTTTTGGAACAAAGGGTTACACTAGACGCAAAAAAAATCATATCACGCACAAAACATTTCGCAGGAATTACATTTTATACCAAGTAAACTACATTTTGTCGACATCGGCAAATTGGAATCACAATCGTTTTACTTTTATTTTCGATATTAAAGGGTTTTGTTCAAATATTCGGACCGCAAAAAATGTATTTTAGTTTCGAACTCTGTGAGCCGTGATGGTATCATTGCAATTAAATATGTGCTTAGCACTATTTTTTGTTTCAAATGCTTTTCTAAACACTTTTTTGTAATATGTGGTAGCTACGACTCAAGCAGATCTTATTTTGAGCAAACGATAGAGGCCTCCCCAAGCGGTGACTTGGTTTATTTCTTTATTAAACCAATTGCTGGTATTCAATTAGGAATTGCCCAAAGTCAGTCGCGAAGTTAATTCCAAATATAATAAGATAACATAGTAATTATTTCCACGGTAATTAACGCGATCACTTATTTAAAGGTTTTTTTTTTTTTTTTTAATATTTAAGCTGCCAAAATGACTCTGCCCTGCCTGATGGAAAGCATGAGCAGAATCCAAGAGTGGTGGTCGCCATCCTCAATGCGAAAAAGAACAATGCAGCATGGTGACCCACACTATGGCGGCCTGGGGGAAGGGGGATGGTGAGGGAGATAGGGAGCGTTGGATCGGGGTATGGGCCTCCGGTATCCTCACTCACTCGATGAAACACAGCGTAAGCGCTGTTTCACACCGGTTTTCTGTGAGGCCGTGGTATCACTCCGGTCGAGCCGGCGGTCGATGCCGAAGCGTGGCTCTCCCACGGTAACAATATTACATATACAACTAAGCAGAAATGTAAGGTTGAGACTACGAGATGGCTTATTGGTCTCGGCTATGAGGAGATTGAGGATATGCTTAGGAGTTCCTAATATACTTGCACACGCATGCGATTACTCACACTCACTTACATATACATTCGAACTTACGCACATACACACACCACACATACACACACACACACACACACACACACACACACACACACACACCAGACACGAACATTAACACGTTAAAAAAAAATTGCTAATATTATTATTAGTAATTATGTATAACATTATTTATTGTTTCTCTTTTTTTCTGTACGTATAATTATAAGAGGGAATCATCTTGGCCTCTATATTACAAGTTTATACTTAGTTTGCAGGCCAAGAGACACGTATATGTAATTTTTGCAGTGTCAATAAACATTTTTGATTTTGATTTTGAATTTTTGACATACCTCTGATTTACCCGACGTTTCGACCAGGTTGCACTGGCCGTGAAAATAATTATTATATCATGAAACGTGAAAGTTTAAAAGTTAGTATAATAAGATCATGTTTGGTGTTGAAAGACTAACATTATCAGTTGGGTAACTCGGATGGGTGGGTGACTTGCGTAGCTGATGTAAGTTAGAAGATATTAAAAAATAAATATTCTAACGACCTTATTTAAAGAATTTTTTCAATTGTTTTCAATATATTTTTTCTGTTTTACTGAGCAAGTCTATTTTTTAAGACAAAAAAGAAGGTGAATTGATCTGCAATTGACAAAGGATACCGCAAGTCTTGCGTTGGGTACGGAGACTAAAACTAGTGTAGATTGAAGAGACCGGAGTAATGTTTTTTATAAGTAAACCGCTCATAAAAAACCTGAACATTAAGTCAACTTTACATTTTGTTTAACAATTTTAGTCGTATATATAAAAAAAAATAAAAAATAAGATTTTATTAAAGTAAGAAAGGTTCTTGAAAAATCTTATCAATTTGTAATGTATTTTTCAAACTTCAAGTGAATCTTTGGACTGTAACCAACAATCAAACGTAAAATTATTCTTGACTCCAGTCATCTGAAACCTAAAACATAATATCTTTTCAGACATCTGCTTAGTAAAACTAAAGCCGATTTTAACCTACGCCGATTGAATTTTAGTTTACTTTACGTGGAAATTGAATAATTTCACCCCTTCTACCCATCTTACCCCATCTGCCTCCCATTCAATCGAGACTTACTGTCCACTAATTTGATTTTATTCCCGGAGACATTAAGCTCTTATGTGCTCTGCTTTTATTGGGAAATGTGGGTTGTGCTCGCATAAAGAAAAGAAGTCTTTGGATTGAAGTTTACGGCTCCTACTGTCCTGATTCTAAATATAAATACTTTGCCTGCTTTAGTGTTTGTTAATATTGCTTTTGATTTGAATCTCTTTGATGTAAAACAGTAACAAACATAAATCATTCAAATAAATATAGGTTTGTAATTATAATAGTAATATATAGCCTACTGTTAAACCGCGCGTTCTTGCCAACTCTAGCGTGAGACAGACATTCATGGAGAGTAAATCCACTTGTGTTCATGAGCACTAGTAGTCACTCGCCATCGGGTTTTTTAATATTTGTATGAGCCTGCCAAAGTTATATATTATTTTTAATAATATTTTCGATTTTTGCTTAAAGCTACATAATATACAATCACATCCTAAATGTATTGTAAATCTTACTTGAGGCAGCTCCACTGACACCCAAGCTAAGGTTAAACTTGATATTGTACTCATATATTTACAATTACACATGGAGTTTCATAGACCAGTATTAACTTATTGAAACAGCGAAAATTGATTCAAAAGTTTAAAATAAAATTAAAATGGAATACCTTGACGCCTCTAGAAATGCTATATGTGAGTTTGAATGTATGTGTTGGTGTGAGTGATTATATGTCTGGTTATGCACGAGCAAACTTAACAGAAAGTGACTCTACTCTGCCTGATAGCATCAAGTAACCCATGGGCAGAATCCCAGAGAAGTCACCATAGTCACCACAAATGCGGACAATGCAACAATGCAATATATTTTCGGTTTAAATAATTTCTTCATCTTCATACTATTATGCTATGTTAAATTTTGCAATAAACTAGAGCTTTCATCAAAGAAAGCTATTAGGCAAAGTTTCAATGAAATATAACTGAACCAATTCCAAAGTAAAGGGCTACTCTCAAAATCTAAAGGCCTAAACTCGAAATTATTCGGTAAAAATTCAATCACCTCTTTTTTCCTACAGTTCGCAGTTGTACCCTGAGGGTATATTAGAGTGTCATGAATATTCAATATATTTTCCGCTCTTTCAAAGGGATTTTTATACTATATTACACTTTTTGTGTACCGCGACTTAATGACCTACAATAATTTTTGAACTCTTTGAAATATCTCTAGCGGAAAGTGCTACTTCATATAGGCTTAGTTTTTATTAAGTATATACAAAGTGACCGTACCGTACATGTGAGAATAAATTCATAGTGGTCTTTATTTTCCAACTTATCCCCTTACGATTACATAATCATACTGTATATTTCTTGTCGTACAAGGAGTATATTTTCATTCGATGAAAGATAGCAAATGTCAAACAAATGTGTCATATCACATCAATTGTGCACGCACGATATTAAGGCATTACGCATTCAGGTCTCAGGTGATATGTTAGGACGCATATTCCATTCATTGTCTAATTCTAACAAAATGAACAAACCTTTAGGGAAGACTATATAATGTCCTGCAATATTTGTAACGGCAAATAAATGTATATTTAATCATATGAGAATAGCTATTAAGTGAATAAATTCTAGAGATTTCCGAAACATAAAATATTTCAAAATTTATACTACATTTCAACGACCGTTTTTCATTTTATTTCTATCGAGGGCAAGAGTAAGTTCAAATAATGCATATGCAACAGAACTAATTCGCTTAGTGTGCGCCTCAGTGAAAGCTTTCCAATTCAAATGTTTATCTATTGTAAGCCCTAGAAATTTATGTGCATCTACTTTGCTTAGTGTTAATACACTAATGCACAATGTACATAAATATTTGATGTCAGATTATGCTGAATGAAGCATATTACTTCAGTTTGTTACATAAGATATTCGTTGTATGAGCAATTATGATTATCTCTTACTTTTTTTGTCTAAAACCTTAATGCTACGTCTTAGCGTTAAAGTTCTAGACAGTGAAATTAATATAGCTGCAGTAATGTGGTGAACTATACTTCAAGTCAATACGTAACATTAGCTGCCTGGCGATAAAGGTAGCTCAGGATATGGATACGGTGAAGAAATGGATGGACTAAAGGATTTTTGGAAAGAGATTTTAAGAAATACTAAGATTGTGTATAGTTCATTCATTTAGATAGTCCGCATCCGCATGCAATGTGGTTATTGTAGTGAAATACAAATATATTAATTCATATAACGATGTAAACTACAAAATCATATTTGCTTGCGGATGTACGCCACAGGCAGGCCTTTTGATTTTATGGTGACTTGCCGTAAGTATGACGACAGCGCGATCAAGGTGACCGTATCTAAGTGAATGGACTATAGGTATAGTCCATTCGCTCGTAATGAACAATAAGTAAGCCGAACAGGCATACTTATTGTTTGGGTGCTTTGACATAAATGGTTTTTTTAAGTCCTTTTGTTTTTTCTTAACTTGTATTCAGATTATCGTTACAAAGGGTAGCCCCTGTCCTTCTCCAAGGTCCTATCTATTGCCATACTAAAATTAATACAAATTGGTTCGGCGGTTCAGACATGAAAGCGTAACAGACAAAAAAACAGAGTTACTTTTGTATTTATAATTTTAGCGTGGATTATTTACCGTACTAGTACAAATTTGGATGGCGAAGTAAACAGTGGCTGAAAATAGATACGAGTTTAAATAAATTTGTTTACCGAGTTAGTGGCTGTTATAAACAACTCTAAACAAAGAGCGAGAGAATTAATAAATTATATGCACCCATTGTTTTTAACTACGTTTGGGAACTGTATATAACATTACTTTTATAATATATTTGTTATTTTTTTTAATTTACTATACCCAAACTAGGATTATAAACATAAAGTGATTTCTCATTTATGATGAAGATGAAATTTAAAGAATTTTGTTGAGTATCCAGTAGTTTGTGTTTATTGCAAGTGGGCCCTTTCAGGCACTTTAGAAACTCCAAAACACGTTGCACATAGTACATATAATATTAACATAATGTCTAAATATTATAAAACAAAATCATCCGCCACGTTTGTTTGACAGTTCGCGATCAACTCAAAAGCTACTGCACAATTTTTTATGCGGTTGGTTACTATAGATAAAGCGAGAATGAGGAATGTTTTTGTATATGGTTTGTTAAGTTTTTCACTATATAGGCTAACATATAACGATATTTGTTGAGGACTCTTTAAAAAATTAAGCCGCACATCTTTTCAGAGTAACGTAGGATATTTTCCGTAAAGAACCGGTGCAAAGCCGGGCTAAGTTGCTAGTCGTATATAATACATGCCTAAATTTTAGTCAAAAGGGTATCTGGCATGTTTAAGTTACATACAAGCGATTTTATCGAGTTTCTATCTTGAAATTTGGCCATGCAAACAATATCTTTTTTCTTTGCATTGTCCTCCCTCTTTGCCTTCCGGTTTCAGACAGGATCCATATCCATGAATAATGAATATTCTTACTGAAAAATATATGATCATACATTTGTAGACACGGAATGAATATATTTTAACAAATGATACTATTAGTAACAGAAACTTGAAGGTGATACCGCTACTTTTATATATATATAGTGAGAATGCTAAAGTGAATCTACTCTGCCCGATGTAAATCATGATCAGAACCCCAGAGTATTAGCTCCGGTCTCTCTATAAGCACTTTATTTCAGTTTACGCGTTCTTTGAACATTGTCTTGTTAAAATGTTATATTAATAAAGATCGATACTTTTGTTATTAACTTTTTACTAAGAATTTAATTACGGAGCTCCCTTTTATAAACTGTGTATATAATTTCATTATATTTCGTCAATAATTTCTGTACCTACTTTTGAAAACTTTACGTAAAAATTCCAAGACAAACATAATCTAACACAATCAACTTTTTTTTTCAAATTCTTCGTTATTTATAAAAAGAGGTTATCAATTAATTAATATTTTCAAGGAACACGAGTTTTGTACAAAAATGTTAATTATTTAATTACGAGGGCCGGTCAAAGATTCTTTTGCTGAAGGCGAAAAATTTTAAGTTGCCTGTGAGCTTTTAGATTTAACAGATTTTAATAATATGATCGAAAAGTAAATGTCTGACTTCTACAATTTTTAGGTACACGTAGTTCTATTTCAAGTACTTTTATAATTATTGTTTTATTTAATTCATTACCTAAAATCACATAACATAAAAATCACAAATGTCTCTGAAGAACAATTACTTATAGTGAACAATAACATTAATTTATGATCTCTAAAATATTACGTCAATAAGCTTTGATAAGACAAGATGAAATAATGAGTAATAAGTTTCTAAGGTAACAGAGCCAATTCCAGCCCGAACAGGTAAGCTCGGCGTAACGTACGTGATGCCATGTTTCGTTGGTGCGTGCGTGAGAGTGCGAGACTGGAGGCCCAATAATGTAGAAGCATCACTTGGCCGCCGTGGTGTGGTCACCATGCTGCATTGCAGCGTTATCTGCATTTACATTAAGTATGGTGACCAATACACTTGGATTCTACTTATGCTATCCATCAAGCGGTAGAATCTAGAGTCATTATGTCAGGCCCATACATAACAAAAAACATTTCACTCCCATAACATTCAGTTGTAACCAGCCATTTTAATAATTTATTAAATGTGATTTAATAATGAAATACTTGTATTGTCAAGTTGGATGTTTTTTTAAGCCGCCCGAAGGCCTCCAACTAAGCTTCACGACTGTTATCGTATGATGACAACCGGGACCGACTGCTTAACGTGACCTCCGAATCACGGAGACGCTCATGGTAACATGCCACCAGCGGTCACCCATCCAGGTACTGTGCGCGCCACGTTGCTTACCCTCGATGATTGTTTCTAATCACCGAGTGCAACTGGGCTATGAGCGCCTTCAAAAAAAAATAAAAAAAATTAACCAATATTATGACCATATCCTTCGTTCGTTTATAGTTACAATATGAGCGAGTAAATTCAATCGCAGACTAATATTTTTTCTGCAATATCGCCGACCAGTATATTCAATGCATCAGCCGTACCAACGCCTTTCAGATTTCTAAGCTGTCTCATATTAATAACTTTGCTCGAAACTAAGTGACTTATCAGACGTGACTTTTTAAAGCTTTTCAAATATTTCTGATAGCAGTGAAAGGATCGATATCGGTCTGTAGTTTTTAGAATCAGTGCCTTTTTTATAAGTCAGCACAATCTCAGCTGTTTTAAACTGTTCTGGAAAATATTTAGTTCGCAATATTTATTAAAGAGATATACAAGCGCGGTCGCCAATACTGTAGTGTGAGTATTTATAATAATTATTGGGATTTCGTCAAGTTTTAGTTGTCATTTTTCGATATCGATAATTTCATTACGTGTAATGTTTGATAAAATCATACCTTTATGACTCTGTTGCAAGCTATCCCATATGGACTAAACTGACTTCTCAGTTTTAATCTTCTATAAAGGTAGTTTAGAATTGAAGTTATAGAATACAGAAATATATATNATGTATATAGGGGGTTAAAAAGAAATGTTATCCGATTCTCAGACCTACCCGATATGCACGCAAAATTTCATGAAAATCGGTCAATCCGTTAGGAGTTTAACTACAAACACCGCGACGCTACAATTTTATACATTAAAAGATTCTTTTTCAGGCTACCGTCAACCGCTCACACTTAATCATAAGCTTTTGCATTTGCTGTTTTTCACTCAGTAATTAATTGATAATGATGTAATGAAATTATCAATTCACTATTTTTTATGAATTGTCTTCACCGCAGAGGGCGTGTGCATACCAAGGCGCTTTTTCATACGAGCCTACCAAAGTGACTTCACTCTAACTGATGGAATGCATGAACAGAATCCAAGAATAGTGGTATGTTAATGGCATGCGGTGTTCTATAAATGCGAAAGTGAACTTTTATATCGTTATGGCTTTACTCTATGTTTCGGGCACCAGCCAGCTATTCAGTAACAAATTATTGTCCCTTGCATTCACCGCAAGAGGATTTCATAAACATACAAGTTCTATGACTGTTTGTTCAGTAACTGTTTAGTAGTTTTATACTTTAGACATAATTTGTTATTTATTTTTAAGTTTTGCTTTGTTTCTTGTATCTCGCTTATGATTTTTTACGTTAAAAAATCTAGGTTTTTATGTGACCTGATTTCATTACTTAAGAGCTATATTCAATTTAAACTGATCAGCCGGGTGATAGTGTAATAAAAAATCTACATTATAATGAGATCACCAATGGGCAGCCATGGACTACAAACCTTTATAAAATAGACTGTTGATATTGATGATGGTAATTTCATATATAAAATTTAATTGTTCTTCGTAACTTTCACTAAACGACTTACTATTTGCTTACTACTTGTTCGATTTAGGTAATTTTATCTTGAAATACTTATAGAGTCCAGGGATAGTTTAAATAATAAAGAGTTACTTCTATTGAGAGACACGGGTAGTCAGCTAATGGGTTATAATCTTTACTCCGCAGAAATCTTTTTACTAACTTGATCATCACCAAAAAACTCCGGATTGGCAACATAATGGCTGCTGTTTCGATCAAACCAAAGCCCTGGCCAATTATAAACTGAACTGACCAATATTGCACATACATATAATGTTACCGATATTCAATGCAGTCCAGTGAGTGTCAAACGTTGCTTAGTCACTCGTAACAGGGAGGGAATTTGATCAGCTTTGGTCAGCGCTGTTTCTAGTCAAGCCGTAACCGCAAAGTACAGCGTATGTGCATAGTTAAATTAATTTTAACGTTCAAATACAATTCCGATAGGTCGGTAATCCGATAACAGAGATCCAACGATAAATTACTGTGTTCCTATTAAAGCAACCCTGTTGGGGTGAGCAAAGTAAACGGGCGGTTCAAACGCTGGCAAAATAATTAGTCGGCTAGAGATGTTATATCAGTATAACTAGAGTTAATAAATAAACCATCTTTTATAAAATGATCATATAATAAAATAAACAAGAGACAAGATCAAGCCGCGATCATACCCTGCTTAGTTATCGAAGTCACTAACTACAAGAGGTCAATAATAGATTATTGGTCTCAAAAAAAATCGAATCCTAGAATCGTTAGGTAAATATTTTTGATAAAAATTGTAAGCACAGGGCAAAGTTACAAGCGTTTTCCACTACTATTTTAAATGTTGTTTTGTCATTTTTTGATATAATCCCTATTTTAGAAACTCTACGAAGTCCATTTTTCGTTGTGCAGGCAAATCCCGAAACAAAGAAATCTGGAACTGAATTCGTGTAATTTGATTTAGATCTCAACAATAGGTACATTCATATTACATCATCAATTGAATGATATGATAATTTAGATATAATGTTTTCATTTAAAATATATTTTAGTTTAGAGATAAATATTATTTCAAAATTGCATCACCCTTAAATTAATTTAAAGAGGACTCAATTAGCATAATTATTCGTCAAAATTATTTTTACAATATCTTTCGCAGAGATCCAGGGAACTACTTCATACCGGTTATACGGTAATCTTTTTATTTTTTCTTCTGAGGAAGCAGCCAAGGAACTTCCTTTTTTTCTACCCGCCCGTCTACAACTAGTCCCAACGGAGGAAATTTTCATATCCCGCCGTCATAGGTACAGTATGAATATAAATTAACGTTCTTACGCGGCGACGCTCCTGCTGCCGTCACATGCCCACTCGGCCAATACCACCCTGTGTAATGTGATTTATTATTTCATTTTCATACACATTTTTTGTTACAACCCGATATTAAAATGCTCTTGTTTTGTTCTGTTCGCTAACAAACTCCGAACAGAACTGTTTGATTGCATTTCTGCAGTTTTATGTTGTGTATTTGTAGATAATAATCTGGGTTTTGGATAATATAGATTGATTTTTTTTTTTTTTTTTTTACAACCCATAATGTCCCACTGCTGGGCTCGGGTCTCCTCTCAGGAGAGGGTCAAGGCCATACGTCCCCACGCTGGCCAAGTGCGGGTTGGAGACTGGCAAGAATACGTTGTGGCTACGTAAATCTTGCCGTTGGATGTTTTTAAGCCGCCCGAAGGCCTCCAACTGAGCTTCACGACTGTTATCGTATGATAACAACCGGGACCGACTGCTTAACGTGACCTCCGAATCACGGAGACGCTCATGGTAACATGCCACTAGCGGTCACCCATCCAGGTACTGACCGCGCCATCGTTGCTTACCCTCGGTGATTGTTTCTAATCACCGAGTGCAACTGGGCTATGAGCGCCTTATATATATAGATATTATTATATTATATAGATTGATATTACTTTAAATCATGACATAAATCTCTGATACTAATGTTTACTGCATTTGTTTTAGCTGCGATGGCTTATTTATATGATTATGAGAAATCCCTTACAAAAGTTTAGTGTTATTCAATTTATGCATACTGATTTCCATTGTAATTTATTTTACCATTCGCTTGTGAAATAATATGATATTGAATATTATTAAATATTTTACTGGTAGAAATTGGACAAATTTTAACACAACTAAAAGTATTTTGTATATACTCTGATAGATTACTAATTATATTTGAAACTAAATGTATTTTATACTTCATTTTTACTGAATACTGTGAATGATAAGCCTAGTATATAAGTACAGTATAAGCTCTTTACGGAATGACCCTCTTTCTTGCTAAGCCATGTACTTAGCAATGTTGACATAGCCAATCCAAACACAACAGGTCGTATTTTCTTAATTTAATTTACCAAAAAGAATTATTTTATTGCACAACATCAACGAATAGAATCCATTAAAACTGACCCGCTAAACAAATTCAAGTAAACATTAAAGCACTTCTAAATATAGGGTTCGCATTGTGAGGTATATTCGCCTCGAGCGAGGTGGTTTGGACTTGTGAACAAACAAACACAACCTCTGTTGCTGGCAAAATTTAGCACTAACCTAAATAGTTCACCAACATTGGTCTCATAATATTTAGAACTTGAGTTGAAAATGTTTAAATTTATTTAGAAACACAAACAAGCACCTATACACTAACGTACGTCGCTTCAACAACAAAGAAAAATAAGTTTTTTATTCATTCATAAAGCTGCAACAGTGAAGCCATCTATGTAGGCTAGAGATATGAACGAATGTGTGGTAATTACATTCACTCCATTCACCCCATCTCTTTTTTTAAGCTTGAATATTAAATATACGATATTGTTATCTTCATGGCACTCTTTAATGTATACTTTCAGATTTATCGAGTTGATACAAAAACACTAAAGAAAACAATACCTTACAGCCGTGATAAATAAGTATTCAGAAAGTACAAGTCAGCCTCAAAGTGACAATAGTGATAGAATTTCAGAGAAGAGCTTACACTACTGTAGTTCTGTTCGAACAAAAATCCTCTAAGTAAACGTGAGCAGAGCCGGTTGCTAAATTCGCCTCCAAAAATGTTCTCGCAAACTTTGTGAGCGGGAATTTCTCCTTCACCTGTTTTGTACCTGTTGGATATTTCCCCTTTTTGTTTTTGAAATGTCACTTTGAGCTTCGTTTCGGAATAAAGTGTGAATTTGTTTTACATTTAATTTCCTTAATCGTTTAATAATTTCGTTGTTAGTTAAACATGGAAAAACAATTATCTTGCTATAAAAAATATATTTACATATTTTCTACTATAATATGAATGTATTGCACATATGAACTTTCTTCTTGAATTTACCTATTTCTGAAAACTACATTAAAATCGATTATATTATATATTATATTGTTATATTTATTATATATACTTTGAGTGATAGTAAATAATAATTGATTTCAGTGAATATTTTTATCTTATTTAAAAAAAAAAACTATAGAACCTTCATTAAAATGTTTGTTTCAGAATACATAATTACAATACCTAAATTCGTCTTAAAGTTTCAAAACAGTTATAGACGGTGTTTTTTTTTTGTTTTAAAAGAGATAACTCTTACTCTAGAATTTTACAGATGTTTATAAAACCGAGACAAAGAACACGCAGACTCAGATCAAACATTTGTGGGACAAAGCTTCTAAGCAAAATTGCAGCGACGAAGCGACCGATTAAACCAATATTCATGCAGTGCGATTGAAATAACTGATTTTGGTTTGAGATCATAGATGAGATGAGGAATATTGGTTTCAAAGTATGATTAGAGCGTCAATCCTGTCGTAGAAGTTTTTATTTTAATCTTAATGTTAAAATGTACAAAATGAAGTCGCTGCCGCTGTCGGTTTGCTTGGATCTTTTAAACTACTTAATTAATTTTAATGTAGTTTTCAGAAATAGATAAATGCAAGAAGAAAGTTCATATGTGCAATACATTCATATTATAGTAGAAAATATCTGAGAATCTCGAAGCTTCCGAGCGAAACCTGCCAGGTCGCTGGTAAAAATAAACGAAAGATCACTTTCTTTTTTTAAATATTTTTTAAATAGGGACAAACGAGTATACGTATACCGGCATTTGGGGGAAGTGTTAGGGTATGGTTATCCTCACTCACTCGCCGTTCTCTCACGGTATTTTTGTTTCTTTTTGCGTTGTTTTAACCTACATAACATTTACTTCAATAATAATATACTTTATACAAATGTCGAGATTGTTTCAAACTCAGAAATATTCGGCTTAAGACTGAAGAAGCGAAATTATACTTAAGAAAGTTAAATGAAACCTAATTAGACCGTAAATTTAAAGCCAATAGAGTTTCTCAAGTGTTTAATCCCAAAACGTCCAGGCGTAATTAATCTTAGCACAGGGACGGACTCTGAGTTCGACCTTTTTATAAATACCTAAGTCTTTTTGGCTAACACTCACTTTATACCAAAATATTTGTAGGTTTTGTGTTTCTTTAAATCGTTAGATACGTATAGAAACACTCGGACTAAATAATTCTAAATACTCATGTAATTTTTTTGATACTTACTTATCTAGTCACAGGTGATTAAAAATTTAATGACAATTTATTCCCAAGCATTTAGACAATAACAGTCAATAACAAAAAATCAAACAAACTTACATCTGCATTTGAAATCTCAATTTATTTAACAAAGAATTTACATTCATTATTATCATTACGTTCACAGCCAGAAGTTAAATTTTATTTCATTATTTTTCGTTTAGAAAATTAAATACTTAAAGTTTAAAATCCTGAAAGGGCAAAAAAATAATCTCATTACTTTGAAATATTCTAAGTCTGAAGGATTAAACAAAATAATTGTTCAATATCCGTCATAAATTCCGAATCCTGCACTGTGTTTTAAACATAAATTGGTACAGCAGTTTTTGTTAGGGTCGGCTCAATAATTGTAAGAGTGCTGACTATGATGGGATTGCTACATTGTTTTAAGTAATACTAATAAAACAACCCGATGAAGTCTGGAATATTAATAAATAATTATTGATATTTTAAACGTAGGAGCTATATTTATTATAGTATTATCATTAATTGCATCAGTATTATTTAAATCGTTTAAATAAATCATGTAATTTTAAAACTTTGTTAATAAACCAACATACTATGTATAAGTGCAGTGGATTGATGACATCAGGGCCTAGATTGGACTAAACTATCATCAATTTAATGACGCTGCTCATGATTGCGCGGGATACCGTCTACAAAACTCCAAACTTTATTTTGAAGATGGCACCGACGATAGTGATTAATAAAAACATATTATAAAATCGTTTTAAATATTCTTTACTCACTCAAATGTGTTTTTGCTGGGATCGAAACCCTAACCTGGCTCCCAAAACCACTTGATCGTAATTCTGTATAACCAGAGATCGCCAATAAGTCATAAAACTATACATTTTTATTAAAATTGGGTAGATCAAATATATAACGATCACAAAATAATTTAAAAAGTTAAAATTTACCATAATACATCAGAATAGAATATTGATATACCAAAATAAAATATTTCAGATCTGACACACAACGGCATCTACTCCTAAACTAAGCAGTGCTTGTACTATGAGTACTAGACACCTTATTTCACCTATGAATGGGTGCAAATGCCACTTTGAACAAGATAAAAATTTGATCCGAAGTTCTGAAAGCGACACAACTCGATTGAATTTCATAAGACACACACTCAACTCTTTGTACCTCTGGCAAAACATGCAACTTGCGGAGTGTGAAAGAATTTGTGTAGCTCAAGTACGCAAGAACTTCGTTATTTATGCACTGATTTGAATTTGAATATTTTCTGTTCCTGCTGAAAAATGCTGCCCGCTTTATATCATGATATGAATATACTTCATAATAATTCATCTTAATTACACGCACAGTAAAAAGATGATATTTTCATAAAAGTCATGTTTTAGTAAGCTAATACCTCTTGCTCCGTAGTAGAGTCTCAGTAGATAATTATGCTTTAAGAAGAGAACACACGAAAAGACAATTTGATTATTAGTAGTCTATGTTCTTCCTCAAGAATCAAAGTATATTCATGAAATCGAAATCAGTGTGGTGGTATAGTCGAATTGATAATATTATTTGTATTATCAATTGAAAATAAGCGGGTTTCGCTTATTTAAATAACTCTAAATTACGGATGCATTTTCTATACACATTTTCTGAACCTATCACACATATACCTGCAAATAGCACAATCATAATTGTTACCTTTATTTTAAGTTAAAACACTTGGAACATTTACAAAGAAACCAACAACCAAATATTACAATTAATAATCATTTCCTTTTTTTAGTAATAACATAAATACCCAAGTTTACATCCAAGATAATCTAAAAAAATATACACTCTTTAATAAGGCTCATCTGTATGTTTGTTTCTGTGTAAACTACTTTTTAGTTTTAAAACTACATTTATTCATACTTTAGGCAAGTAACCAATAAAACTATCTTAAACGTACGTTTGTTATTATGTTTCGTACACGTGCAGAAATAGAAGCCCTTTATCAATACTACAACGACCTGTGGTGTCAATAAACTCATTAGAAATAAATTACATCCCAAATGAAGACAAGATAGTGAACAATTAACGTATGGACTGCTCTATAGCATTACATACGTGTGCGTTTGTGTGTGCTGTTGTATTGTGGGTTAATATTTTGTTTTGACCATGTGATTTTGCGTTGAGAGACTCCAATACTATTTCTTATTTCTCTACTAATGCTTACATTTGTAGAATACAAATTGGATAGGGGGCTTGGACCAGTTGTAGTGGTAGTTGTGCCTTAAACAGCAGTGGATGTATTTTGACTGAGATCATAATCATGATTCCATGCGTCATCTGTCAAAGACTTCCTTTTTATATTAATTTATTTTGATTTATAGTCCTGTATAACAATCATTTAAGTTATATAGTATCAAAAAAGTTAACCATAATTATAAGATTTAATTATTATGTTTAAATGTCCAGGGGGGACGGTAGTCACTGCTAATCAGGTACCCATCTGCTCCTTTGACGACCCAATTTAACATAAAAATGCTATACAATTGCAGACTTCTAAAATATTCTTTCTCACTCTCTAGAATCAAGTCCTTGTGTATAAGAAACGTCGTCAACATCTTTATGTTGACGATGTTTCTCATCAACATCAACCATTGGGCAGTAGCCCGCTTGGCATGATCACCTCGCCTGGTTGGAGATTCCTCCCTTTGTGTTAGAGGGACATGACATCCGTTCCTCAACAGATCTATCACTTGATCGGTTCAGTGTTGATGAACGGCGGCATTTGATGTTATTTACTACTAGGACTCTGTCAAAGTTTTAAGAAACTATTAAATATTACATAGATCAACACTAAAACTTATACCTCACCCCAGGGAACAATGACGTCAATTGCTTCAGCCGTAACTTTTAAACTGTTTACTACCAACACGACTCTAATCCCTTCTGAAACCTTATTCGGAACACGCTTTTGAACTTGTCACTTTGTTCATGAGAACTTGGAAGTCGTAAAGAGGAGTTCACATCAAACTTTGAATTCCTTCATTGAATTACCCTCTTCAGGAGGATGATGAATTCTTGAAGTCGCTCCCGTTTTATTTTGAATTCGTAAATTTCATTTGTGGCTCCATAAAACGTTTGACGACTAAGGTTGATGTCGTAACTTACGTGACTTATGAATTTATTACTTTTGGTGTAAGTAAAATTAGGATAAAATTTTACGTCGCTCGTATCGTCAGCCCATGATTTCACATATGGCCGCATGAATCACGAAATAGTCCCTAAAGTATATATTGGTCTCAATGTATGAATTCCGATAGAAACATGAGCAATGTTATTTATGTCTAGAATGTTATTTTTTTTAAGAATAACCAGCATTATACAAACAGATTTAATGAAATTCGACCCATAAGCCTTCTCAAATTAGTCATAACATAGATCAAAATAGTATCCCAATCTTATTATATAAACGATAGAAATAAAATCCTATTTTCAGAATGGATGATAGTGAGTAAAATTGGAACAAGACTGAGTTAACAAAATAAAAGATTTTTTTATTTTTAGTCTTTACTCACTGCAAAGAACAATACACAAGATTACTAAGTCGCAATCTTTTGAATTTCATAGAATTGTATCGTATTTTAATGCTTCATAATTTAACTGAACTACATTGAAATTTTAGAAAGAGACTAATGATAGCATATAAATATGTTCGTTCACAGGAACATATTTATATGCTCACATTAGTCTCTTCCTAAAATCTCAATATAGTTTGGCAGTTATCCCTTACATCTTACCTACTAATAAATGTAATGATTTAAGCCTTTGCTGGAAGAATCTAAGGTTTCACATATTACCGTTGTATGATTGGGACCTTGCCCCTAGGGTAACTACATAATGTGTTAACGCACTGTGTTACAATAAAGAGTCTGCAATAGTTTTTGTGTTTCAGCTCAACTCATTAACATCAACCACCCATAATGTCCCACTGCTGGGCACAGGACTCCTCTCAGGAGAGGGTTAAGGCCATACGTCCCCACGCTGCCCAAGTGCGGGTTGGGGACAGCTCAACTCAATGAGTTACAATTTTAAAGTTCGAAATAATTAATGTCTGCTCCTTCTTTTGCTGAGACGGTGACCAGCAGAATAATATCAGTTAAGAATAATATAAGTCGTGGTAATTAAATCTAATATATATAAAATTCTCATGTTGCGGTGTTTGTTACCAAACTCCTCCGAAACGGTTGGCCCGATTTTCATGAAATTTTGCATCTATTTTTCACACCCCTAAATAATAAGGGTGACCCCGTCAATCCCTTGGCAACGTTTGCCATGTCAGCTACTTAAAATATACATTTTTTTAAAAAACAAAGAGCAGACGATCTCGCTATTAATGACAAAAGACCCAAAACAAGTAAAACGGTTTTATTGACATTCAACTGACGCCATGTTATACTTATTTCAACTGTCAAGTTGTCACAGAATATAATTAATGGTGAATGTTTTGTAACAAGGTTCATTCGTTACTCATTCTTGATCGAGCAATTTACGGAAATTAAAGTATCTTAGAAAATGACTTTTGTCAAAGCCATGACGTTTTATGACATTGCAGGCAAATTTTATTTCATAGTGAGTGCTAAGATTCTCAGAGTTTGGGAGGGGATAGGAGAGGTGCACTTCATCTTGGAGTGATTAAGATTGCCTAAACTTAATGTTCACAATGGAAGCTATAGTTATACTAACTATATCGTGAAACATTTGCGTACCTCATTATAGATAGCAGCGATAGTGTATTGTATGAGCATTATCATACAAAGATCATATAATCATATCATTACTAGATCACATTCAAATATCACATAATGCAGACAGGACTCTATAATCTGCAATCTACTATAAATCTAATAATTTAGTGCTACTTGTAATGGTCAATGTTGAAAATTGACCTGGTTAGTACAACGATTCCAATTGTGGTTGACGCGCGTTCAATATTAGCGGCGCGGCTGTGATGCAAAATTTGCATCGTAATTAGTCACAGCTCGGGTGTGTCAAACAGCTTCAATTATGACATCAGAACATTGTTTCAGGTAAATGTAATCAGTTATTTGAGATGGAAAGGCAGTGCTAGATAAACATTGATTAAATTGCTTTTGTTTGATTTCTTTCAGAAATTTAGCAAATCGTCATCGCTTTAAATATATATTTTGTTCCCGTGTTCATCGTTTTAAATATATATATTTTTACGTATCTATAAGAATTACCGCAACTACAAACTAAAACCAAACGATTATACTATGAAAAACTACAAATAATATAATTTGGGCGCTATCTATAATCTTATAATTAAATTAGTTATTTCTTTTAGGTAGTATTAGTTTAATTTAGCGTTATATGATATCTTAGGGATTTGTGGTCGGAATGATTTACTGATAATGCATGTGTAAAATAAAACTGAAACAAAACAAATACGTGACACCTACGTTATTGTATTAAGGTTTGATTATATGAAATAAATTATTAGCACATGTCTCCGAGACATGTGCTAATAATTTATTTCACATAATCAAACTTTTATTATTGTACTTTTTATTTTAATATTTTTACGCTCTATAGTGATAGAAACATTGAATCAAACCCGTTATTCTTTAATTTTATCTGATTGTTGAACCAAATCAAATATGAATATCTTTTTGACACAATGACATGATAGAAGGCTAAACATGCAATACATTTGAAAATGGATAAAGGCTTTTCAGACGCGTTGAACAATTACGCGTGAATTAACGTAAATCTATACTAACACGTAAAGCTGAAAAGTTTGTTTATTTGCTTCAACGCGCTAATCTCGGGAACTATTGGCCCGAATAGAAAAAAATATTTCAGTATTATTATAGCCCATTTCTCGAGGAAGGCTATAAGCTATGTACCATCACGCTACGACCAATGGGAGTGGAGCGTCAATGAAGAATGTTACAAAAACGGAGGATAATTATTATACTACGGACAATAGGAGACGTAAACAAGGCTACGTGGCTCAGCTAGTAATATATAAATAGTAAATATATATTTTAATTATTCCAGCTGCTGCTAGAGCGATAGATAGCATTGTACATCAGCCATAAGCAATCTTTTTTCGTTTCTTTGAAACTGCATTACTAACCTGCTGCCTGCATTCATAAATATTAAGTTTATCCTCATTAAAAACGTGGTTTTAAGTCCATTTGACTGCCTCGGTGACCTCTAGTATAACAGTGGCATACGCTGCCAGGTCTCGGGTTCGATTCCTAAGATGGACCAAATGTTTCTATCATCTGCAAATATTTGTTTCGCATTTAGAGAGTTTTCTATGTATAATATGTATGTATTTACAAAAAAATTATAGGTGTATTAATATCAGTTGTCTAGTATCCATAATATAAGCTCTGCTTAGTTTGGGACTAGATAGCGTTGTGTGTTAAATCGGATGATGGAATGAATAAATAAATAAATATTTTCAAAAATTGAAAATATTTATTTATTTATTCATTCCGTTTTCCTTATACAGATTCCTTTTCTAGATTATTTTTACAAGTTACAAACTGCTGCCAACTTTACTTCACTATTTATGAATGGTTTCCACAATACGAACTTTTAGCTTTAACCACTTTTCAATCTGACTTGTCAGGAACAATCAAAATAGAACTTATCGCTTTAATTCGAAAACTATGAAAATTAAAAAAGAACTAAACTGCTTTAAATGCAATTTGATGGTTTTGAAAACATACTGGACTGAATTTGCGACGAGTACGCTATTCGCGTAGTCTTATTATTTTTATGTTTAATCAGCTGCTATATACGAAGAAAGACATTCATCAAAAAATAGCACTACTGATTCAGTCTTAAAACTCGCTTTTTAATTCTAAACTTGAGCTTAAGCTTGGATTGATCACTGTGTAAGCATAGAAAATGATACAAGCTACATAAATAAATATTTTAAGGCCCAGTTTTATCAGTTCCTGATAAAGAATAAGACAGTTATCTGCTACTTTGCCTATGAACTGTGGTGGTTTATATGCTTGTATTCAAAACTTATGAAATCAAAACCTATAGTTATTTGAAAGATAAGTTGAAATTACTGTGTCAGAAATTTTATCAGCAAATGGTGAAACTGGTCCTATATATGTAAGCATGAAAATATGCAAATGAGAAGTAGTACCAAGAAAATTAGCGTATGAAAAGGGCTATGCCCATTAGTAGACTGAAACAAGGTGTATAAGTAATTAAAATAAATGAAAAAGTAGGTATATAACTACTAAAATATACTCCTAAAAGCTCAAATCAAATTAAGATGGCACTTCAATATTTAATAACAGAATTACAAACTCCAATCGCAATTGACTTCATCAAATTAAAACTACAAATATTACATCTCGAATTGTTGTTGTTGTTCGTTAGCGCTAAGAAAATAACAGCGCACTGAAGTACGGCCTTACACAATTAAATGTTGGAATGGACAACGCTGAATCACTTTATTACTAACTATGTCAAAAGAGGAAACTTTGTTTAATTTAAGTTCGTCACAAAGAAGGCAGGCTTAATTACTTGCTTCGCTGGCTCAGTTATCCGATATTTATATTAGCTTATGACATACAGTAACTAATTTATTACTTCTGTAAGTTCTTTAATATCTGTCAAATTCTTTTGCTCTATATGTGTTAGAAATCTTCTCGTAAAATATTCTCTTTGACTGAGCAGTTTATTTAAAGTAAATAAATATTTCGGACATGTTCATCAGCTTATTTAACTTAGTAACTGGTGTTATAAAATACGAATATTAGGATGTGTTATTTTTAGTTCAAATACCTTAAGTATTTAATGAATCATAATGTCTATCATATACACATAGTCAGACGAATGTTGTATACGCACGTTTGTTACGTTCAAGAGAATCAAAGTTATCGGAGGAAAAATTTCTTTTTTTAACCAATATTTAGGAGTCAGCATAAATTTTACAAATAACAATTTAAGATTTATTAAAAATAAAATACCGAATCACAGTTTATTTTAATATTTATATTTATTTCTTATATCTATAACACTTTAGTCGTTTTGAAACATTCATCAACATAATCCGCCATCAAGATTTTCATAAAAGTCCCCAAATAAATTTTATATTCTCCTTAACATAACGATTACTTCTTTATCACATGAAGTTTCAACATCCAAGCAAGAAAATGGTGCAGCAACTGAGTTGCCTAGTTACCTGCGCGTTATGTCTATATGCAAGACATCAAAATAAACGGAGCAGGAAATGACTACCTGAAGAAGAGACTGCTGAATGGAAATGCATGATAATAGCATTCCTTTATTGTGTTTATAAAATCTACGCTCATATCACGCTTAAAAACACTATTTGAATGCAGCTGGCCATTAATGCAAAAACTTAGTACATCATGGATTTTTAACCCTTATATTTTAATTTTTTGGTGTCTGGGAGAGTAATTTGTCTAAGTATATACAAGGTATGATTCTGCCAAGGGAAAAATGTGTTTTGGCGCAAACAGTCAGCTCAACAGCTCTAGACAAAACCACAAATATATAATCACGATATACCCATAGGAAATCGGTGTTAGACAATCTCCCCAAGAATGAAAAGTACCTGAACAGGGTGATCAGCGAGTGTTTTCAAGTAACCACCAACCAAAGGTAAATCATCTTATCGTAAACTAGATTCGCTCAATACCTGTAAAATTATAAAAAAGAAATATTATATTTGTGAAATTTCTGATGAAAGAATATTCCACTTCAGCAGTACCTATATGTGAAACTGAAGTTGTTTCAAAAGCTGTGAATTCTGTTCCACCTCTTTGCAATACTAAATTCATTAACGGTAATTTGGAAACCTTTCATAAATTACACAGTAATCAATGGATTCCTAATTAGCCAGAAGTCTAAACTTACAATAGCATGTAAAAATCAAGATTTAGCTGAACTTTCTATTTCCGGTACTAGCATATTAACGATACTAGACAATTGCACTACCTATCGAAAAGATAACAAGCTAATACCTAAGTATAGCTTTGAAATTAAAATAAAACCAATAGTATTGCATTTTGGAATAATAAATGATACTTGTTGTAGTTCTATTACATATTTAAAAGATAATTTCAAGGTCCCTTATGCAGATATGAAAAATATTAATAGTTTAGATTCCTTTCTATTAAATTATGATAAAATAACAGATGAAATTGAAATAAATCTCAATGAAGTAATTAACAAACCTCATATTGTTCTTTACGTTAACTTTTACTGTTATACCACTATTATAATAAGTTTAGTTTAAGTTATAGTTATATTTTATAGATTGTATCGCTATTAGAAATTAATTCAGAAGAACCTATAGAAATGACATCCTTAGATCCCGAGGACGACGTTCCAGTTCCTAAACTCCGCAGAACCTAACCTGACTGACTTTCATTTTTCATCGTCAACTTACCTCTTACCCGTAAATTTCCTCTTATCCGGGGGGCTGTCACACCCCTAGATTGGACCCTTTACTGCCTACTCAGCACCTAATCTGATGATCGAGCATCTCTGTCCATTTTGCCTCTAGCCATACATCACTCTCCCAGTCAGTCGCCTCCCAACCTTCCCGTAGCGCACTTTCTCTCATAAATCACTCGCACATTGTAAAACTTAAACTTAGTTTTTATTAGCAATATATATATATATGAATTTTGTTTCCATTTTTAAAAAGACTCCTAAAAAGTAAATTCTAACAGTGCGTGACCCAAAAGTTCCAGCTGGTTCTATTTAGTAAATGAGCCATATCAACTACAATTTCTTTTAATTCTTTTATATATTTGATTAAACCGACTACGAACACGGTTTTTTCAGGGAGCTTTTTGTAAAAGGGCACGTCTTGGTTAACGTCTGCCGTGTACCGTTGTTCGCGTGTTGCTCCCTTCCGGAACTTCACACCAGACGGCTCGGTAATTGAAAGCCCGCAGACACCTTGGTGAGGTGTAGCGATACCACGTGATTGACTGCTTTGACGGTACCAACGCTTCACTGGTTTTATTCTGTAGAGAGTTGATTCAATTACTTTAAATTGCAAAAATGGTTACCGTGTTTGGAATAATCTGCTGTATTCTTTTAATAATTAATAAAATTGTTAAGAATAATATCAAGACTTACATGATAACAAGTTGTTTCATTAATGTAAATATAATAAAACAAAAACATAAAATACCATTACCAATAAATAATAGGTTCCAGTGAGAGTAAACAATGAATGTAAAAAAACCTGATCTGTTTGATCTAGGTGAATCATAATCAGGTATGTATTTTCTATAAAAAACACAAAAACTTTATATGGATATATCAAATATATACAGAAAATAATTATATTAAAAAAGAAACAATTACAATAAATACGGCGTCAAAGAAATGCACCGCGGGCTGGCAGAAGCTGGATTCGAAAAGCCAAGGATTCGATCCTTGGCTTTCCGCATCCAGCTTGACTTGGCTTGGCTAAGTGGCGCGAAATTGGAGAGGCCTATGTCTAGCAATGCAATGCGATAGGCTGATGCTGATGAACATGATACAGAATAAGTTTCGATTGACTGGGCTGTTAGGTGCTACCTGTTAGCTGGGGTGGTAGGGAATAGATACTTACATAATTTTCGAGGTAAATGCTCTTTGATTATAAATTCACATTTATAATCAAAGAGCTAACTTAATCCTTTTAACTGATATCTTTTTTCTATTTATGATCAAACTATTAAAAGTTTACAAAATAATTAGAGCGTTAATAAATTTTCTAACAAGCAAAGTTACAACAAGGATTTTATCTTGCGTGGGCGAAGTTCAACTTGAAAGCTAATCAACCAACGCTGTGAAATTTCGGGTAATGACATCAAAAATCAAATTAATTCTTTCCAAGTACAAACAAACTTACGTCAGATATTAGAACAATGTCAATAGGGATTGGTGGAACGACAAAAGTTATATGATTTTATGAAAGAGAACCGGGGGACAAAGACGAAGGCCTTTTGTGTCCCTATAATTAAGTTCCGCTTGAGTTTAATTGATTTGCATGGGCCAGATGACGGGTATCATCAATTTTAAGACCACCAGTTATAGTTTTACGATTAAACTCTTGTTGCTTGATTTATAGCCGATTGAAAGAGCCGTTAAACAAGATTTGTTGCTAATGTGGGCAGTTTTTTAAGTGCAGTAAGTTTTGAGGAGATTTATACAGCTGGTAATTGATTTTTTTCATCGAATAAGCTACGTGCAGTAATTTTAGTAGATGTGAGTTTTGGTCACGAGATCGATTTTTAATTTTTTTTCTTTCACCAATTAAAGAATATGTAAACCGCACTATTCAAGGTATTGTAGTCTTAATTTTGTTTTTTTTTTTTTGGAACTATCCGGTTTTTTATCCTAATTTACCTTTTTTTTTTGTAGCACTCTCGATAACGAATTTATTCCCGAAGAAAGTTAACGAAATAATAAGACTGATGTCTTTTTGAATGTCAAAAATTATACAAAAACAACCCCAAAACGTGAAATTAAAGTTATCAATATACTAAAATAACATGTAAAAATAAAATAAATTTGTACAATTTTTTGTCCATGAGTCCCCAGTACAAATAAGTTGGAAAATAAAACTCTCCCAACGTGCTACATAGTAAATTCAAAATATGTTTTGTTCAAAAGCAACAAAAAATTCAACACTTTCAAGCAAAAAATAAATGCCAGAAAGACAGAACTGTTCCGACGTATTTAGAATTTTAAACTTTATGCGTTGGATGTTAGCTTTTATTTCGTTTGTGTTAAGTAAGACAATTTTGAAATTGTAGGTGCATATTTTTACCGTTCTAAAAGTTAAGATTTTTACAACAAAACTTAATTCAATACAGAAATAAAGAAGGTAAAAATTATCACCTTTCATGCAAAATTGTGCCATTTTTGCCGGGTACGAGATAGTTCCACCATTATGCTGTTCGTGTAGAAGTATCATCATGTCCCTATAACTACGATGGTGACCCTACTTATGGAAATCAAACTGCGCAGATTGTTAGGGAAAAGAAACTAACAACAGTCATATATTCAGATTGGATCTAATTCGCTATTTGTACGGTGCATTCGTAGTATTGTTACCATGAATAGAATTACCCGACCAGCGATGGGTGTCTGCTCATTATCATAGCAAATGTCCAGTACGGGGGAACTCCCTCACTCGGCCGTATTTGCACTTAAATCGACTGAGCGCCAGTTCTGTTAGACGCTTCCAAATTTGAATTTTAAACTAACCGTTCCGTTTTATGTTGAAGGTAAATTCTGGTGAGGTTTTTTACACACTCCAGGGTAATTTGGTTGGTGAATAATTTATAGAGCTATGGTATAAGCTCCTTGTGTACTGTTTTGTTGCTTGGGAATGGAGGGAACAGATTTCTTGCGGTTGGGCTACAATTTTCCAGTAATGGACCAGTGTTTTGGTATTATTTTCAAAAAGATTTTGATGTTTATGCAACCGCATAATATAATGCTCAAAGTCGATATAAATTAGTATTTAGATCACAAGAATATAATATACAATAAAAAAAATATTATAATTGATATGGGGGAGCATGCTTTGGCACACTTGAGAAGGCTGAAACGTGGTTGGCACTCTATCAAAGAAAGTTATGTCGTTTTTTTTTTTAATATGGTTTACATGGAAAAACTAATTAATGTTTACCTGATGTTAAGAGGCGCTCATAGCCCAGTTGCACTCCGTGATTAGAAACAATCAGCCAGGGCAAGCAACGACAGCGCGGTCAGTACCTGGATGGGTGAACGCATGTTACCATGAGCATCTCCATGATTCGGAGGTCACGTTAAGCAGTTGTTCCCGGTTGTTATCATAGGATAACAGTCGTGAAGCTTAGTTGGAGGCCTTCGGGCGGCTTAAAAACATCCAACGGTAAGATTACGTAGCCACAACGTTGTCTTGCCAGTCCCCAACCCGCACTTGGCCAGCGTGGTAACGTATGGCCGTAACCCTCTCCTGAGAGGAGACCCGAGCCCAGCAGTGGGACATTATGGGTTGTTGATTGATTGATTGAAAAACAACCAACGGCAAGAACAGATGACATAGCCGCCACAGACGGCGTGCAACTTGCGCTATACGCTGACGACGCGGCATACATCACGACGTCAAAAGATGATGGCATGGCTGTTACCAAGATGCAGCACACTCTGGACGCTCTTCCCACCTGGCTGAAGGACTGGAGACTGACGGTCAATGTGGCGAAGACTCAAGCGATATCTTTAGGGACTATGAAACTGCCACAGCTGAAGCTCATGGGGCAGAATATCGAGTGGTCCGCGACGGTGAAATACCTCAGCGTGACCATCGACCGCACCCTCTCCATGAGGCCTCACGTCAACAACATCGTTGCACAGGTTCGTGCAGCACGTTCCCTTCTGCGGCCCGTATTGTGCTCCAGATAGCCGCTCCGTGCGAACATCGGGGTGTACAAGACATACATTCGCACTCGACTGACCTATGGTGCCCCGGCCTGGTTCTCCCTCGTCTCCGAAACGAATCGCCGCCGGCTGCGTGCGCAGCAGTCGATCGCACTACGCACCCTTGCAAACGCCCCCTGCTTTGTGTGGAACAGGACGATCTCCAGGGACCTGCGCATGGAGATCCTGGACGACTTTGTAGAACACCTGAGCACTAACCTGTACGTGCGTGCTGACGGATCGCAAGTTCACCACCTGCGACAGCTCGCGCCCTACCACCGGCGACCACCGGACAGGTATTGCCTGCCACGAGACCTCGTCTTCGTGCCAACTACTTCCAAACTACCTAGTACCTATCTATCTTCAACCTCCGACCTAGTGCTGGCTGACGGACGCTCCTTTGGGTCTACAACCCTAGGAGTTCAACCTCGCTAAGTACAAGTCGCACTGAAGAAACCTTAAATACCTGAAGCTACTAAGAGGTCCTTTAGGGCTTAACCCAATGACCCACCTGTAGTGACAGGTGGTGTAGAACATCACTTGAACAGGCTATAGATCTGGAAAAGTTACTCCGAGACCCTAGCTTTGGTCTACGAGAAGAACCACTTGACTCCAACGGTAAGATACGTAGCCACAACGTATTCTTGCCAGTCCCCAAACCGCACTGAGCCAGCGTGGGGAGGTATGGCCTTAACTCTCTCCTGAGAGGAGACCCGAGCCCAGCAGTGGGACATTATGGGTTGTTGATGATGATGATGTTAAGTAGAAGGCTTCTTTCCGCTTAAGAAAACCTGAATGACAGAGAATAATGCCGCCTTAACTTTGAATAGAGATGCTTATGGGAGACTGTTAAAGGCTTTTGATGGTGGTAAATCTTCTCTTCTCCCTGTAATGATAACTTAAGGGTGGGTTTGGCTCCGGTATCTAAACCACGAGAAAAAATAGCTTATAATAAAGGGCTTTCAAATTACAAGATTTAAAACAAATTGAATAAATTCGACCAAATTTTTATTCATTACTTTCCACGTGGCTTTCATATTACAAATATGGTGGATATTTAAAAACAGTTTTGGATGTAAGTATAACTTAAATATTATGACGTTTGCACCTCGTCGTATATCTGATGATATACGACGAGGTGCAAACGGTAGCTAGCAACGGGCACTGAAATGATATATGCGCGGCGTGCCTCCCGAGAGAAGAAGAAGAAGGCCAAGAGATATCCGCTGGAATACACTGGCCCTTATCTGACACCTATTGGAAATATGCTTTTGTTAAATATTTTTTTAATAACTGGTCTGCAAAACTTCTACGTCTCTCAACATACATACGTTTGACTGCCTCAGTGGCGCAGTGGTAGCGTAAGCGACTGCTGTGCTTGAGGTCTCGGGTTTGATCCCGCGTCGGATGAAAAGATTGTATGATCTGCAAATATTTTTTGGATGGATATTTAAAAAAAAAAGTATATATTAACGAAAAAAGTATATATGTATTTATATCAGCTATCTAGAAGCGACTAGAAGGCATTGTGTGTTAGATTTCCAAGAAATTTATTTTATTATATATACGTAAACACTTGTTCTGATTAATTGATTCATAAACGTAAAGCCTAAAGCACTGAATCCATTAGTTTTAATTATTAGCAGCTGACGCTTTTTATGTTATAAGTACTCTATAAGGAAATATATTTAAAAATTGTATCACTATCTAACGGGTGTACATTTTTATTTTTAAATGGCAGAAACAAGAATGAAAAAACAATCGCTTAAAGTTTTGTTTTATGTAATATAACAAAACTATGACTACGATTACTATGACTTAAATCATATATGTCACTAAATGTATATAAATATCATCTTGCCACCTTTTATACATTCGCAGTGAGTATGGCAACCATGACTTTTGGTGTCTACTTCTATATATTCTATAAATATATTCATATTTTAATATGCAGTATGATCCTATGGATATAAATAATTTCTTCAAACTCAATGCACGTCAACTGTCTCTCTGAAACATTTGATCCATTCTAAGTTCGCCTGGAAGAGATTGCTTTTGGCAGTAAAGCTGCCCTTTGTACACTACGCTTCGGACGTTTTATGTATTATGTATTCATTAAACTCTGTAATATGGTGTGCAAATAAAGATTTTTCTATTTTATTCTATTTTACTTTCCAACAGGTAGAGCAAAGTCACTTTGACAGGCCCATACATAAAAACAATAGTATATAAATATATCGTGTAATATACGATACGGAACTCTAAAAGCTAACAGCCTTCTGCATCAATTTATGCCTATCTAGGACATGGCATCGAGAATCAATTCTTTTGATTTCAACACGGATTTATGAGCTGTATCTGAACTGGGCACGCCACTGTACTTCAAAATGTGTATACCATTGCCTTACAGTTGAATTTATGTACGAACATTTGAGTTTGTTAAGTTCATGTTTATAAAGAGTTTATTTTTAGTATCCATTTTACCTGAATAAGAGTAAAAATAAATAAAATAAAAAAGTTTTCGGACATCTAACATACAATCTCATCTAATCCCAAACTCAATCATATTCTGGATGGCATTTTTCAATGGCGCTGTGAGAATTTTGTCGAGTTCTACACCAAAAAAACACAGATTTGCGCGATGTCTGCCAAAAAGCCCCTATTTCTTCCCCTTCCTACTTTTCAGAGCACTCAACTGCTATTACATGTATATCTGCTGGGACCTCAAACCGCGTGGGTACGTTAAGAGTGTCACTAAGGTGGCCTCGCGGAAGTTAGGTATTCTAAACAAGGTGAGATGGTTCTTTTCGCTTGTGCGTGAAATACTGTTCACATCTATGCAACGGAGCCGCGCAATATGTGTTTGACACTCTCGCCCCGTTGCAACGGCGAGCAACGCGTATTATCGACAGTCCCGAAACCACCGAGTCCCTTGAGCCTCTGCAGTTGCGTAGAGATATTGCCTCTATGGCAGTCTTCTATTGCCTCTATCACGGAGTCTTCTGAAAAGGTCTTTCAACTAGCCCCCTTCTCCCTCCTCCACGGGACAATACGCATTGGAAGTCACCGCTTCAGAGTGGTAGGCATACGCTCTCGTACTCACCGCTTTGGTTCATCCTTCCTGTGCTGTGCGTTCAAAGCATGGAACAACCAGCTTGCGTGTTTCCCTCTTACTATGACCCCAGGTCTTTTAAGCGAAGCGTGAAAAAGCACTAAGCTGGCATAATGTCGGTCACTATGTCGCATTTTCCTTATTCGCATTGAGGCTGGTGACCACCACACCTAGATTCTGCTCATGCTTACTTACCATCAGGCAGAGCTGAGTCATTTTGACAGCTAAAACATAAAAAAGAGCAGAGCAGAGCTTGTATTATGGGTACTAGACCTATTGACTAATATGAATATAAATGTATTTTTTTTATAAAAATACATATTATACACAGAAAACACCTAAACGCCGGTACAAATATTTGTTGATCAAACGTTTGGTACGAGCTACTACTGCGCCACCGAGGCAGTCAATATATGATAGGTACATATTTCATGTGTTCACCGATATATAAAATTTATTATTCATAGGTTCAACACGTTATAATTTATAAACGATGTGACAACAATACGTATAGGATCTAGTCTGTAAGGATATTATAATAAAGAAAGAAATATATTTAAAAAAGTGGTTTGACGTGAGAACCTTACTTACTCTATGCCTACATATTACTTAGTATTTTTACATTCGAATTCCGCCTGTCTATTAAAAAAGTTGAAACTTCCATTATCCAGTTATTATAAGCAATAACAGTTCTCTGAATCTGCGTCTTGAAATTACTTACGGTATAAGAAGAAAAGCGGAACGGAAAAACAGGGTATTTCAGAGAAAAAACTACATCTCCATCGCAATGTCGTCATGGAAAAATACTGGGTAATGACAGCGGAATTACGAAAAGAAAAAACTTTGTCTTGTTTTAAATGACTCGAATATTTCACTAGCAAATTATTTCGATAAATTTGGATAAAATATAATTATTAATTTGTTTCGCCATATACCGTCACATATTACACTAACTGTGTCCCTATTCTGTAACTTTGCTTTTTTTACAAATTTATCAATAATATCGAAAATAGGCAGGTGGATTAAGAACCTTCTACTTCGTGGTTTCGACTAAGGAGGGGCGTGCACCGCTGAGCCAGTCTGCCTGTGACCACTGCCAGTGCAACTTGGTCGGAACATCAGACCAATCAGAAGAATGTAATAATTTTGAATATTATGTGATCACGTTAATTCCCATGAAAATAATTATTTAAACAGTTTTGCTTTTAATATAAAGTACAATTTGCTAGTGTGAATACTCGAGTCATTTGAAACAAAAGAAAAATCTTTCCTTTCCTAATTCAGCTGTCATAACCCAGTATTTAGCTAAAAACCACCGCAAGCAAACTAACTTTCAAATGAAAAAACCCGCATGGAATCGGTCCATCCGTTTAAAAGCTACGACGCCCCAGACAGACTCACACAGACTGGCAGATATCGACGACAAACATATAAAACCCCTCTTTTTCCTTGGGGGTTTAAAATAACTTAATGCATTTATAAATTCGGATTTGATATACATGGAAAGTTTATTAAATCAACTCGTAGGTACTTTGTAAAAATGACATTCTTTACATAACCAAATCATAGTTGTTTACAAGGGGTGCGTCAACGTTCATTATCTGAATAACTGTTTTTTAATGTTCGAAATCGGATGTTCAACAGCAAACTCTCATGTCACAATTCTTCTCGTCTTCATAAGCGGTACTTACAACTCGGCTCTTAAATAAATCATAGATCTATTTAGGATTTTTTTTAAATACTCCACATGTTCGTTTTTATTCTAAGCAACAGATATCAATTGCTACTTTTTTGCATTTACTTTTTTGATCGTAATATTTGTGTTCATATCTGTAATACTTGACGCTATGTTCAACTCTATTATTCTTTATTAGAAAGATAGAAAGAAAAGTAATTTATTTTGACGACATTGCAACACAACAAATTGTAATAGGCATTGATACATAATCGTTAGCTCAGCGGTAAAAGCAACCAGTTGGGAGTAATTCCAACATAGTGAAGGTTGAAGGTGACGAGGCGCTCATAGCCCAGTTGCACTCGGTGATTAGAAACAATCACCGAGGGCAAGCAACGACGGCGCGGTCAGTACCGGGATGGATGACCGCTGATAGCATGTGACCATGAGCGTCTCCGTGATTCGGAGGTCACGTCAAGCAGTCGGTCCTGGTTGATATCATACCATAACAGTCGTGAAGCTTAGTTGGAGGCCTTCTGGCGGTGTAAAACATCCAACGCCAAGATACGTAGCCACAACGTATTCTTGCCAGTTCCCAACCCGCACTTGGCCAGCGTATGGCCTTAACCCTCTCCTGAGAGGAGACCTGAGCCCAGCAGTGAGATTATGGGTTGTTGATTGATTGATTGAGATAATACAGCATTGAAAGATTAACTGAAGCACAGTTAAGTAATAAACATAATGATAGATAATACGTGTTTTTATATAGTTAAAATTGTAACAAAAACACTTGCTGCAAAGTTGCGTGACAGGGTATTATATTCTCTACTGTTTTCACATAGTTAACGGTATCTTTTAACTTGCACCAAACAAAACCATTAGGCTACCCTCGCTTAATTACTTGTAAAACTTGTGAAAACTTGAAAAAATGAAGGTGTATCGAACCAGACAGTAGGCGAAGTTGAGCACTTAACAGAAACTGTAGCTTTACAACTCGCGTTTCCGTGATATGCGGGCTCATTCCTTTAGATTATTACATTTAGCTAAGAAACTCTTCGTTACTGCACTAATCTGGTAATAAGTACAACATGAGGCGAACAAGTTTGTTCCTTACAACTGCTTGTACCTGCTCTACAGTATATTTCTTCATAAGCAAGGTCAAAATTTCTTTATTTCATTTTATTCAGTATAAAGCTTTTGCCTGATTTTATGTCGGTGAAGCGCTTATCTCAGATTTGTCTATATCCTTCTTTAAAAACCAAAGTATCTCAATGCCAAACTTCATTAAAATCGGTGCAGTGGTTTAGTCATGAAAGCGTAATAGATAGACAAATAGATTCATTTTCGAATACACAATATTACGAAGAAATAAAAGACTATTATTCTGAGTGACTATTAGCCTAATTTTAATAGTGCTTTAACCACCTGTATTTTCTTAATGTTTGTTACCTCAGAACTTTTGACTGGTAGAACCGATTTTGAAAATTATTTTTCTGTTTGAAAGCTGGTGCTGCCCATGTAGTCACATTTCAGACATAAAGTCTCTTTCATTTGTCAGAAAGTTTATTTCTCAAATTCATTGCGCCCTAACACTTAGCAATTATACAAGTATGGATTTGAAGTCGTTTTTAATGTATTCTGTAAATTTATAGATCAATCGCACAACATATCAACAATTTGATGTGACAAATATTCCTTAAAATGAAACAAGTGTCGGTGCCAATCTGCAACCTATAAGGAGATAAAATTTTAGAACTGGATAAAATTTAAATGGGGCCACACGGGAAGCACCAGCTTTCAGATAAAAAACATCATCAAAATCAGTTCACCCAATCGAAAATTCAGATGTAATAAACACAAGAAAAATACATTCTAATCGATAGCCTCTTCTTTTTTTATTGTTATTGTCTTGTTTTCTAAATTATTGAAGTATTTCGGGTCAAAGGACATATCCTACTCTTTATTGGGACAGTTGACATGCTTGCGGCGGAGGCGCCCGCGTGCCAAAGATAATTTTAAGCAAAAAATAAATATTTATATTTCTAAGTAGTATTAAGCCTGCCCGATTAATATTGGCTTTAGCAATAAGCCTAGAAAACATCTACATCTTGTTTTTCTTCTTAAACTTTTATCAAGTATTCGACGTTCTTAACACAGGTAATAACATTATTTTACATAATTAAATAATAAATATATATAGTATATATATAGTACCGCCAGCAATATAATTTCAATCCATTGTTCTAAATAATAATTGGCTTTGGGAACCAAATCCGTGACCCCGCTAATTGAATTACAATAACTTTATTATTCAGTCGGATCATTGAGCATTCGACAGACAAAGCAGTTGCTAATGGCGGCCGAGTCTTTAAAATATTAATTTTTAATGGGTTTCAGTAAAATTCTAACGATAGGAAAATTTTGATTCTTCTTTTTTTAACTTGATGTATCACTGTGTGTGTATGTATATACTAAAATGAAATTTTAAACGATGTTTAAGTAGGTCACAGTTACATAAACATTTCAGATAGATCAGATAGATTTAGATTCTTAATGTTGCTAGAGTCCGGAGTGCTACGGCGACCTCGAGGAAAATCGATGTTATTGTACGAAGAAACCAGAGTTGCAAAAGAGGCTCTCAAATGTCGGAAATTGTGACAGCTTACACCAAATTCTGGGCACTAAAAAATGGGCAATCCATTGATTCATCATTTGTGTGCCCAGGATTCGGGTACGTAAGAATTGCTTGACACTAGTAACAAGTGTGTACCGTATGACTGTGCCTCCTTGATGATTATGATGATATGTGCCCAAGCATTCCCTTCTTTAATACTTACTTTTTATGTTAAAATCCCTTTAAAAAATGTCAGAAATGAACGATGTTCATAATTTGACATGCGTCAGCTTAGGGCTGTCATCAGCATTACAGTGTGCATCAAACTGAAATGTGCCAATATTATATTGACAAATAGCCGCCATTCCAAGCGTTAATATAACTGACGCTTTTGAAAATGTGTTAATGTGATTCTCGTATTACTGTGTCGGCTATATTTATTGGAATTCATTTTGTAAATTTCGTTCGAAAATATGGTTTTTACCATTTTTTAATGATTTGTAGTTTTGGTTTGTTTCCCCTAATCTACCCAATTTACTTTGTTTTATTCAAGATATCCCAAAGATTCTTTGTTTAAAGTTCACATAAATTCCTAGAAGAGACTATTGAGGGAAAATCGTCATCAGTCGAAGATCGGTCGCCTAAATAACTCATAGTAATGTTTTAGAATTGAATATTTGTTTTAGGGTTTCAAATAATGCCAACTGCGAAGCATAGAGGCTATAATCCATGATTAGCGGATTACAATTTTAAAAAAATATGTACATTGTTAATTACATTTTTTCACTTTATAAATAACTACCTTTTGCCCGCGACTTTGCTCGCATGGAAGTTGATTATAATTATGTATTTTATTTTATTAAATTAAAAACTGTGGAAGTATATATGAATAATATAATCATGTTTCTAAACGTATTCATTTTTAATCGTTAGCCCATAAATAAGGACTCTCATACAAACTTTCGACCCTTATTTTAACCCCTTTAGGAGCAACGTTCCCATAAATGCTAACATTAGTATTCGTTAATTTGTAATCAAAAGCTTTAAGACAAAGTTTCAGGCTACTAACTTCGAAAATGACGGACCTCCATCATTATCAAAGGTTAAGCAACAAGGCGAAACCGGTCAGGTGCAAACTTAATTAAAATAGTGTAATAAGTACAAGTCAGTCTGATTCTAAAATGAATTTTAGATTACTCCGTCTAATGCTAGTAGCATTATTCGGAGTAATCTAAATTTCAACTTTTTTCAATATATCACACCATCAACGACTCTACTCCGTTTGCTGGAAACCATGAGGAGGATTCAAGAATAGTGATCACTATCTTAGTTGCAAATGTTGACAATGACACGCATGAAAAAATAATAGTAGTTTTTTATGGAATTTTGGGCTAACGAGCAGACGTATCGCCTAATGCTAAGTGATTACCGCCGCCCATGGCTACCCGCCAAAACCAGAGGCGTCACAAGTGCGTTGCCGGCCTCTGAGGATGGGGCAAGGGACGATGGGAGGGGTTGGGGTATCCTCACTCATTCGGTGCACATAGCACAAGCACTGTTTCACACCGGTTGTCTGTTAGAACGTGGTAACACTCCAGTCAAAAAAGTCAATGCGTGACTGGCGAATAGTGTAATTGTAGTGAAGTAATGTTATTTAAAAAGATTTATCTTCAGTTGAGTCTATATGAGATTTTTTATGTATGTGTATTATTTATAAGATATTAGAGCTATTTTTTATCTCCAACTTTAATGACATTCCATGTCAGTTCACTTACAGATCATTAAGTTAGCAGACATAATAACAACGTTGCGTTATCCGTTCAATACTATTTACTAAGTCAAACAGTTGCCAAAAACAACAGAAAGGAACCTGACGTTTTATGATGTTTTTCGTTTACTCAATATTAATAATTTCAATACTTTTTGTAATATGGTTGTATATAAAATGGCATAAAATGAAAAAATTTTGGATCAACAAAGGAATACCTCAATGTGAAGTACATCCCATATTTGGCAGTTTAACTTTTTTGCAGAAAATTAATCCTGTAAGTATTTTCAATATTTCTGAACACATACACTGACGTCGAGTATCGAACAAAGTGGTATTCAATTGGAGAGATCCATGTCCGTCTGTGGACTGTGATAGGCTTCTGATGGTGATGTTAATGATGATGATAATTACACTGACATCTTTGTCTTCAAAGGAGTTAATAAAAATGTGTATTTGACGGATAAGTTGGTCAAGTAGTAACGAACCTGACTACTATATTTTTCCTATCCAGTACAAAAAGGATGTGATTTGCATTATTAGAACTCTATATAATACTTATATAGTGACACATTTGTTTCCAGAAATATTATACATGTGTTTATCCCTTAATCAAATATTTTTTGTTTTGAGATATTTGAAAACTGGTGACTGTTTTTAAGTAAGTGAGCCCAACAACGTAGTATGTAGTAGTAATGTATACAAACTTTTTATATAAAGAACGAGTAATAGGAGTTTTGAGGTTTGAAATTATTTCCCATTATCCGGTATTGTGTAAAATATAATTAAGTGGGAAATTATCTCCCACTATCCAGAACTCAACTTTTGATACATTTTAACTACAAATTACATACATGTAAGTTACGCCTACTTTGCTAGTTTTTATTTTATTTCAGACTATGAAATAAAAAAATCAAAGTATCGTTAGTGAATAAAGTTATAAAATGAAACAACAACATAAAGAATAATGTTATAATATAAAATGAATTACTGAAGGAAATAATCTTAACGAGGTGGAAAAGTATAAAAGCATTTCTTAACACAGAGAGATACTTCACAGCTGGAGCATTGTATTTTTTTCTCTGTTCTCTCTGCTTCGTACTGCAAAAAATAAATAGCCAAAAGTGAATAATAAGATGTCAGCAATCTTAGCAGTTATAAAAGTTCTGAAAATTGTAGGTGAATTAGCCTTAAAAAAATCCAGTGAGAAATAATTTAAACGCACTTTGCTGACTTTCTCGTGGACAACTTTTGCTAGTTAGGTAAAACTACACGTATATCTATTTGGGTAGGTACTTATATATTGCAACTGACAAATTATTTATTGTACAATAGGTATGTAGAAAGTTATATTTTTTTCAATGCAGGAGCAAACAATGGGACATGGTTAATTAAACACTTATTTAAATGTAAGAAAATGAAACAAATATTAATGTTAATAAGCCATAAACCTTAAAAAGTATTGAAAAATAAGTGTACTTTACAAAAATATTGTGTTTATGCACTTACACTTAAACTTTTGAAACTTCCACCAGAACCGTTTTTTTGCAAAGTATTTGTGTTTTTGACATCCACAAAAGATGAAAGCGTCTTTTTTTTCAAAATTTTGATATGATTTGGTCTTAAAAAAACAAGATTATTTTGTTCCTGAGATTTACTGATTGAAGTAATTTACAGTACTTACTGAAAAAGAAATTTTACGGTTGTGTCAAGTGGGAAATAATTTTTCAATATTTAATTAAGGGTTATTAACAGTTTTATTGCCACAGTCCAGGCTGAGACTGGATTGGGATCAGACGTCTCTGTATGAGACCTCTTTTGTGCGAAATGAACACCAACGCACTGTTGACCACAGTTTTATAACACGTATTGTTTAGACAGATAAAAACCACAGATTATTGCAAATAGATATTTGAATAAAAGTTGTGACAGAGAATCGTATTCACAATCCCTAACTTGTTGCTCCTATAGCTTTATAAATTAATACTTTTTATTTCAGGGTCAATGGATGGCAAACGTCTACAATCAGTACTCGCATCCTTATGTGGGTATTTGGGTATTTTGGCGGCCCGGGCTGATCGTCAATTGCCCAAATCTCGCACACAATATACTAGTCAAAGACTCTGACAACTTCAGAAATAGATTACTCGGAACAGGTACAAGAGATAAAATGGGTACTCTTAATATGTTCACTGTAAACGTAAGTGATACTGAAATCAATTTCGATTCCGTAGCATATCTGCACCGTATTTCTTCCTGTTTCTTAGTTTTGAATAAATATTTGAAATGTTAAAATTTTGCATAGGATCCCTTATGGACTGCTATACGTAAAAGGCTAACATCAGTTTTTACAACGGCTAAATTGAAAAACTGGCAGAATTTGTACCGAAGCAAGTCGGCTGACTTGGTATTTAGAATCAAATCTGACAACAAAAAGGACGTCAAAACCAATTTAAAGGTAAATGAGAATGTAGAATTTTCTTCAATTTTCGATAATATAGACTCCATTGTTAAGTCACCTACTTAACGATGGAGTCATACTGTTAAGTCTTGTATGTATGTCTAGCTATTTATCCGTCCGCAAATTAACTTATATTCTCTTATCGTTAGAAAAATAGTAATTTTGTGTGCTTGTAAATTAAGCTAAGAATTTAACAAGTTTTTTTTAAATAATTTAACTTAATAAAATATATTTATCTTAAAAGTAGTGATTCTTTAATTACGAATTTTGATAACATTAATGATTGTATTATACATTATATAACCAATCATATACGTATCATGCCTCAATAGACTTAGTTATTTTTAAACTACCAAACTCCCAATTAAAATAACAAAAAAAAACTATTGTAAAATTAACACACTTGGAACATTTTATATGAACTCTTATTGTTGCTACTTTTTTATAATTAGTGATAACCTGCACAATTCTATCTTACAAGAAGATCAGCATAAACTTGACCAAATTTTCATTCATGCATTTCACGCACGCACACACGAAAAATTAACAAGTCGATGATGTAATTTTTTTTTATTGTGCGAAATAACTCCACTTGTTAATTATTGTTATCATTGAAAGTCTTAAATTGTATCCATACTTGGTTACAATAAAGAATCATTATTATTTAACAGGCAATTTTTGGGGACTTTTCAACTGATATTATTGGGGAATCCGCATTTGGTGTCAAGTGTGAAGCTACCAAAAATAGCAGCGGCCCTTTAAGGGCGATGACTAAAGAATTTGAGAGGTACAGCACCTTTAGGGGTATTGAATGGTTCTCCATTTTCTTTTTTCCCGAACTAGCAGACTTCTTGGGGTAAGTATAATTACAATCTTAAATTAGTAACTTCTTCTCTCTCAACTTTATTACGCGATAACCTTTCCGAGCTGTAAAATTTTGTTTTAAATTTAAGATTATTGAAGATTAGGTATTGTTTACTTATTCTTTAAATTTATTTTAGAAGAGATATATAGAGGCAGCTTAAACACACATTTAACGATATATATAGTCTCAATAATGTAATCAATGAATATTGTGCATGCTTATTGATCAAATTAAATAATGCTCTTATCTGATTACACATTTTCATTCCTTTCTATGATATAATTTGTACAGAGAGGGATTGAAACTAATTATTTCTATTTTCATTTTGAAGATATTTAAATATTCAAAGACATGTTTTTGTTTCAGTTTTACATTTTGGCCTAAGTTCACACACGTATACTTTAAAAAAGTGTTTCGCATGATAGTAGAAGAACGCGGAGGATATGAAAACGAAACGGAAGGAAAAAGAGACCTAATGGATGCACTACTGAAGATGAAACAAGATGCAATAAAAGACAATCAGAGTAAGTACTAGGTTCAAATTACCATGAGGAAATTACAAGAAATTTTCAAATATCATTTTGTTAGGGTGTAATGTTCCTCTAATGTTTTCAGATATAGATGAAACGGTTCTTATTTCCAATGCTATGTTGTTTCTACAAGCAGGTTATGAGACGTCATCTAGTTTACTATGCTACATGGTATACGAAATGGCTCATAATCTTCCGTATCAGGTAAGATCATATATAAATAAAACAGCTTGGCTGGTGAGGCACAGCAAATACCAGCAGTACAATTTCAACAAAATTTCTTACTTAGTAGTACACATAATTCAATCCATAAGGTTGAATTTTTATCATTTATGGGCATATTATTTAAAATTTTCGTCAAGTCGAAAACCATCTCTGTATCAAAATGAAAAATAATGAAATATGAAAACATACATTGGATAATAAAACGTGAAAAGCATTCTCTAAATTACCTGTATTACATAAATTCCTATATATCGAAAATAGGAAAATGTCCAATCTTTAATCAACTATGGGCAAAAAGTTTACAAAACGAAATTGTGCTCAAAAACATTACAAGTTCTTTGATCTTCGTAGAACTGACAATTAGTGTAATTACCATATATTTATTTACTTTGACATTTAATCATCATTTCGTGCCAGTAATAGTATCTATCTATATAACAACAAAAAAATTTGAGGAAACTAAATTGTACACATAAATATGCAACGTAATAATAACATCGAAGTGGCGTAGTCATTACTAAGGTAGTAACTTAGCCTTGAGTCATTACTCAAGGCTAAGTTACTACCTTAGTCTTCAATGATGTATAGTTTCACTAGCTCACCCAGGCAACTTCGTCTACATCTTTTTTCAATTATACTTAGCTCCTATTGATCTAAGCGTGATGTTAAATATCCTATGTTAGGCACGCCAGCAAAACATACAATTTATAAATTTCTGTAAGTCGGTTTGTACGAGCAAAGTCGTACATTTGTAATAGTTAACGAAATTAGCTTACATTGACGTATTTGTATAGCACTCATGTTACATTACGCACATATTTTAAACACATAATTTTGTACATTATTTAGTAGCAATAAAACCATCGTTCGGTTAAGTTGTCTACTCATTTATCAAACCCACTATCAGTAATGTTAGGGGAAACTACCCCTACACGGTTAGATAGTTTTGGAGTTGGTTGTGAGCAACTTAATGACTCGAGTATTATATTTAATGTTTATGGTATCGCTGTTTTCACCCGATTGCGAAAGTCTAAAAACAGACCTCTCCTTGGGCTACATCAAAATAAATAAAAAACAAATTACAAAGAAACATTTAAGCAGTTCAATTTTCGGTTCTTTGTATCGTTTCAGTTCTTCAATTAAATTAGTAGAGATGGCAGATATTGACGCAGTCGGGTTCTTTTTAAATAATTCCTGACTAACATACCATATTAACCATTGGACTCATAAGAAACTCCTTACGGGTCATATCTAGTTATAATAAACGGATAGTGTGAATAATATAATATGTAGCTACATAAACATATGAAAAGTACTGATCTGATGTTTGAAGGTTGCTAACAACATTTATCTTACGATGTGTTTGTATCACTTATCTTACTTCAAATATTTATACAGTGTTACTAGTATTTATTAAATATATGAATATAACTTACAGTTTATTTAAGTAAAGACTTCTTTCTTCTTTGGTGTAGCGGCTAGTGTAAGCGACTGCAGATCAAGAGGCTCGGGTTTGATTCCCAGGTCGGACTGCTGTTGGGTTGTTCGTACTAGAAATTCTTAATAGCAGCCTGCTGGAATATGGTGGTGTTTCCCACGTTTCCCGCCCGTGC
>PKRV01002007.1:57465-70487 GCA_003709505.1 Hyphantria cunea
GCCAGCGTGTGCTGGGCCGAGTCCTCACTGCAGTCGCAGTGGTGGCAGGCGGGACTCAATTCCCTCCGCGCGACCGAGTGCAGGTACTTCCCGAAGCAACCGTGCCCGGAAAGCACCTGCGTCAGTCGGAAGGAAAGGGTCCCGTGCTGCCGTCCTGCCCACTCGAGGATGACGGGCTGGAGCGCCTCCACGGTGGCGAAGCCAGCACGTGGAGCCTCCAGCCGCGACGACCACCGAACCATAGTGGCTCGACGGGCGGCTTCACGCCACTCGCGTACCTCTTCGGGCGGAGGGCGCATGCCACTCTCCGCCCGGAATTCAGCCACCCGTCGATAAACTAAATATACTGACAACTAGTTCAACCTTCGACTTTAGTTCATCCTCAGGGTTGCGGAGGTCGGATGCCAGTTGATTCGTGTTAAAACTGATATTCAGGCAAAAAACAGTTGAAATAGTAGCCGACCCCAAACCTTGTGAATAATAAAGGCTAAGAAGATGATGAGTTTAGTTAAGTAAAATTAACACCAATAATTTATTAATACAGCAAAGAGTCTATGAAGAGCTAAAGAAAGCCAAAAATAAAATTGGGGACAAAGAATTTGAAGCAAGTGATTTAGCAGAACTTCCTTTCTTCAATGCTATTATAAAAGGTAATACACAAAAAGACTGTAGACTATATGCATATAGACTATATAAAAATGTAGAACAATTTTCTCTTACCCTATTTTTCAGAATCATTGCGAAAATATCCCGTCATGGGTTGGCTTGACAGAATCTCTTCAAAAGAATACCGGGTCGACGAAAATCTGACTATTCCAGCCGGAACTGTGGTATACGTTAACGGTAATGGCATGCACCTGGATCCTAAGATTTTTCCTGACCCTATGGAGTTTAAGCCTGAAAGGTTTTTACCGGAGAACGAGAAGGACATACTACCATATTCGTACCTACCATTTGGAGATGGACCGAGATCCTGTATAGGTCAGTTGTTTTTTTAAACATTGCATTTTAATAAAATCTTTTCTTAGAATAGAATGCAAATGAGCAGACGAGTCACCTACTGTTTAATTTCTCAAAATCAGTGACTGGGGAAAATTAACCTTACTTAGTGAAATCAACGAAAAAAATGCTAGCAAGATCTTGCTCCAGTTGGATGAATTTAACCGATATCTACCGATTCTGAACTACATCAATAAAACTACATGAACTACTTCAATACAATACAGCGCCAACTATTTTCTATCTGAATACAGGAAGTAAAATGTTTTAAAGAGTATAATAATATTTTGAGGAGTGAAATAATAAGTCTTAGGTTCGACTATTTTCATTGTAATTATATTTAATTTGTTTGTTCAATTTATTTTATCCATAAAAAACAACACTTGATCACTTTGCGATTATCAAGAATGTTTTTGGGTTTTACAACCAAATGTGGATCAAATAGTCACCAACATTGTTTACAGACTGATACCGGCAGATAACATACCCGTTCTAGGTATATAGGCCAGACAAGATTTAATTCCCAGCGGCAGTTATACCATTAAAAACTGACTGTCAACAGCACATTTATCTTTAGTAAAAATATAATGTGACCAAAAAACTAACATTAAATTTGTTTACAGGTAAACTATTCGCAATGTTTAGTATACGATTTGGTTTCGCCGCCATTGTCAGCAACTTCATTCTGGAACCGTTTCCAAATGCACCTGCGCCAAATGATGTAACGGTTGAAAAGAAAGGTTTATTTTACGGTCCCGGTGAGGTTTTATCAGTGAAGTTTGTCGAGAGAAACGAGCGTGACGTTTTGTATTAATATTTTCGTTTTACTTTACTTTTAAATTAATGATACACAAATGACAATAAAACTTTGAATTACAGACATATTCTAATTCAATAAATACCCTTATTATAGTAACTCGTACGATTAATTTCTTAAATGATATTAAGTTACAATAAACTTGCACTATTGACAGATATATCAGTTTACACGCTATAGTTGACACCAATCTACATGTACTATTCTGTGGTAATTATGGTTCTAATTGAACAAATATTATTAATATCTTGAATACTATAAAAATAACTTATCATGTCAAATAAATATGCTTACTTGAGCCTTATATCGTTATTATAAAATGTTTGGTAAGCGATTACCGCCGCCCATGAACACCCGCAACACCAGAGGCGTCACATATGCGTTGCCGGCCTTTTAAGAAGGAATAGGCTCTTTTCTTGAATGTTTTAAGGTCGTATTGGTCCGGGAATACCGCAGGTGACAGTGCATTCCACAGTTTTGTTGTGTGAGGCAGAAAGTTCCTTGGAAAGCGCACAGTTGTGGACTGCCAACCATCTAGTTGATGGCGATGAAATTTCTGTCGCGAAGAACGATGTCGGAAAGAGGTGGCAGGAATCAGCCCGGACAATTCCTCGGAGCTCTCCCCGAACCGAGCCGAATTGAAACTTCTTGGGAATCGACGATACTAGTCGCTCGGTTGCTTTTAATAAAGAGAAAAGGAATGTATCATGAGTTGCGAGACTTAACAAAATGGTCACAAATAACACACAGACTCAGAATAACCATTTGTGAATTACATAAAGTGTTCGTGTACCAGTACACCATTTGAGTAGTCGAATCGCTATTATTTGTCTTGATTTGCTAATTATTAATTACATATTTTGAGGTAACAAAAATAAAGAAGATAACAAACCAGTGCACTTCAATACGTGATGTCAGTTACCATCAGATACTAACCTATCTACTCGTGAACTCCTCATATCCAAAAATTCGAGGTATGACATACGAGTCTGCAATAGTAACTTGTGTTTTCCATTATAAATTGCTAACGATATACAAGTACAAATCAGTTGAGTTGCGTGATGTGATCCTATGATTGAACCCTTTTTTTGCATCGTTGTCGTCTTAGATAAATGAGATAACAAAGAAACTAACTTCATTAGCAATTAATTAAAGATAAAATCATTACACTTTGTGCGATCCACAAATTGTTGTTCAGAGTCTAGCCATAATTTTCCTCGTTCGTAATTTTACAAAAGAAATCACTCTCGGAATATGATAGATGAACGTTTCATGAAACCGTTTTCTCGCTCCAGGTATTGCTATTTACAGTAAAGATATTTGTCACTGTCTTCAATTTTCGGAATAATAATTTGTCAAATATTTTGACAAGCCTAGTGCTAGAAGTCAGGTCTTTAGAGAACTAGCTAACTGAGTCTAAAATATTATCACTACCCTAAGATGAGAAGTGTATGTGTATGTATGTATATATGTATGTGTGTATATATATGTATGTATGTATCTGTGTATAAATGAATATATGAAGATATATGTATATGTGCCTGATTACATTCATAAAAATTTAAATTTTTCTTTAAAATTAATTGCACCGTCAACTGCTACAATCTCTCCGATACTTTTTGATCCATCCTAAGGTTGCCTGGAAGAGATTGCTTTTGGCAATAAGGCCGCCCTTTGAACATTATATTATATGTTGATCATTTTATGTATTCAATTAATATTGTAAAAACGGTGTACAAATAAAGAGTTTTCTATCTATCTATCTATCTGTGACTCATAAGACGTAAACTACTAATTGAGATGTTTTGAATGTACCGCTAATCATATAATATTTCATTTTTTTCGGTTATCGCTTGATATGATTAACACTAATAAATCTGTCGTTTTTTCCCTTTTTTTTATAGAATACAGGGCAAACGAGTAGACGTATCGTCTGATGGTAAACTATTACCGCCACATGGACACCCACAACACCAGAGGCGTCACAAGTGAGTTGCAGGCCTTTGGGGGATAGGGAGGGGGATGGGGGTAGGGGTTGGAGTATGGGCCTCCGGTATCCTCACTTACGCAGACGAGCCGGCTCATACATGTCAAAGCGTGACTCTCCCACGGTAAAAGACGGTGTCTATAATAAATATTGTGTATGTATTATTTGTATCTATTTAATTAGTAAAACCAATCCCAGTTTGTTATTGCTTAGTTGGGGCCTTTTTTTTGCATGTCGTGGTGGTGGCATGTCGGACTCGAATCGTCTAAAACCGCACGCCGTCTCTGGTACTAGGAGCCGGGGAACTAGGTACACCCTAGGAAGGAAAACCCTTGAACCCCAACGTATGTTTAGTTGGGACCTAGAATGAAATGTATAAAATGTTTGTTAATACAAGATACATACATTGAAAACCCGGTGAGTACATTATCCAAACGCCTGGAACGAGTACTATTATGTAAAGCAAATATTTTTTCAAGAAATTTAATTACTTTCAATCAGGGAGCAATCAGGAAGTCTAACTGCTAGACTAATAGTAACGTTTTGTACCGATCACTTACGTCCCTGCGGCGCAGCGAGAACGCACGAACGTTGCCGGGTTTAAATACCGCTACATACAGCGAGATATAAATTCGTAGTATTAATTTTATTATTTGGTAACAAATAACAACACACAATTAAAGGCGACTTACATAGTTACGCAAGTGTGTTCCGACTTACCAAATCGAAGACAAAAAAGAAGTTCACGTTATTACATAATTATTATGGAATTTATATTGGATTAAAATTCTCATCATGTCAGAGACAGAAATAAAGAGAAATCTTTTTAGAGAGAGTTAGTTTTTACAATTCTAGATCTGGCAACGAAACCGCGATTGCTATCTAACCAGTATAGACTTAAATACCTGACTATACTATTAATTTCCACAAACCGCTATAGTGTGGGACATTATGCTCCATTCTTGAATTCTGCTTATGCTTTCCATCTGGCAAAGGCGAGGTACCTTGGCAGGCTCATGAACCAGAAAGGCTTAAACCGTTATGTTGAGATTCTTCTAGAGTATTCACAATCGTGTCAAATAACCGTTATAATTTTTATATCCTGATTTTTGCTTTTATGTTTGGCTCATTGTTGAGAATAATATATTTTGACTGGAACCTAATCTGTTAAAGCGCTGATTAAAACCTTAATATCTATAAAGGGATTAAGTTGGGTAGTTATATACCTACAAACGAAAATGTGAACCAAAAATATAATTAATTTGGATTAAAGCTCAGTCAAAGAGTTAAGTCATTCATTATTAATTACTTTAAATAAAAACTAAATGTACTTGAATTAATTTGAATACAAATTTATTAAAAAATAATTGTTTACACAAAGAGCGATATAGGCACATGATATAAATATAAACACAAATATAATAAATCATAAACTAAATAACAAAAAACTACTATAACTCAGGAGTGACCCATGTCACAATTAAGAGGTGTGGACGTCGCTAGATCTGAAGAGAAACTGTTTCCATATAGGTGTCGTCCACATCTCGCCTGACTCATGGAACTTTTCGATTATGTTACATATAATAAATTTATTATTCGACATATATGATCGGGTGTATCACACAATCATTTGACCTAGGAGGTGAAATGAAGACCTCTGGCTCAGTCCTCAGGACTAATATGACAGACATTTAATATTAACTTTAGTTAAATAAATATATCTGATATTTTTTTTTACACACAACGGCATCTAGTCCCAAACTAAGCAGAGCTTGTGTTATGGGTACTAGACAACTAATATGAATACATAAATACTTTTTTTGTAAGTACATATATATTTTACTTTGAAAACATACAAACTCCGAAACAAATATTTGCAGATCATACAAACATTTGGTCCTACCCAGGAATCAAACCGGAGACCTCATGGACAGCGGTCGCCTACGCTACCACTGCGCTACCGAGGCTGTTATTATGTGTTAAGGTTTTTACGTAGTCTAGCAACTTGTTTCATTTGATTAACAATTTAAAAAAAAACTATAGATAATCGCGGCTCTGCCTGGTGCATCAAAGATTCCGTGCAAAATTGTATGTAATGTAAATAGTCGGTCTATCTAGAGAACCGATTCTGAAAAAATAATAATAATATTAATCGTAAAATAAGCTTAGTTTTATTACTCTAAAAGCTCTGCCTATATAATGTTTACATCTGGAAATTTTCTGGGAACTGTCGTGCTTTTATTTTAAATAATTGAATAGGCCTTTACGACCTTCAAATGAGATATGGAAGTGTATTAAAATATTTATATAATTTCAACAGCACTCAAAATACAAGTACAAGGAAGTGCCTGTACACACAAATATTTTTTACAACGGTATACGGTATATCTACTACTTCGGCTACGGAACTCTGGTTGGTTTCAAAAATTCTAAAGTGACGAGATATTTTAAAAAGTAGTGAAAGGTTTAAGCTGCACTACTGAACCCTACGGAATTGAATCCACTGAGGTCACAGCGTTGAACAATCAGGGCATACTTATCTCAGTAGTTCTCGAGACACGTTCAATAGCACACTATTTTGAGTAATCCTTATTTATTTAAACATTGTTGTCCTAATCGGAGTGATGTTTACTTTTCTTGCCGTGGTGGTATTCTTAATTTTCTTATGGTTTTATATGCGATGGAACAAGGTAAAGAGGTATTGGAAGGAAAGGGGGGTACCCCATTACCCCCCACATCCGATTATGGGAAGTTTAACATTTCTACAAAAGCAAAACCCCGTAAGTATATTTTAAGCCATTTATTTATTATTATTCTGTAACAATTATGTGTGACAATTAATAACACACATTTTAAATAATTAGGTCATTGTTGTATAATCCTTTTTACTAATAATTTATTAACTTTCAGGATTAACTATTCAAAAAAAATTGAGGCAATAAGCTATGCCTGCCTTTGTGGCGCAGTGGTAGCATATGCGACTGCTGTTCTCGCAGACTCGGGTTCGATTCCCAGATCTGACTAAATATTTGTATGATTGACTAATATTTGTTGCGGAGTTTGGGTGTTTTCTATGTATAATATGTATTTATTTAAGCTCTGCTTAGCTTGGGACTAGATGGCGTTGTGTGTTAGATGTCCGAAATAATTATTTTTTTGATTTATTATAACGGCTTGCATTTCATGGAAATTCCAGGCCTTAAAATTATGATTGCAACTTTTTGAACAAATTTTAGTGGCACATATTTCCCTTAAGCGTTTGCAGTTGCGAAGAGATTTCGATTTCGCCTCTATGGCGGTTCTCTGCTGCTTTTATCATGAACAGTATTCTAACGAGCTCCTCCAGCAGGTCCCGCTGTCCAGGTCTCTTGGATTCTATTATTGATTGGCATCAGGCAGAGTCACTTTGGGAGGCATACTTAAAAATAAAAGATGCTATGTAAATAAGAAAGCTATGTAAATACTAGTTTGACTCTCGTATTGCTGACTCATATTTTTAAAATATGTTAAAGTAGGTTTAATTACCTTCATCAAAGCGTCACGTTCTTCAAAAGATTACGAAAGGGCTTAAATGCTAAATTCTTTGAAGAAACTCTGAACTAATTTTACTTTTAATCATACCCTTCATGTTGAATTGGGCCGCTAGATAATTATATTACAACTGGTAGAGAGTTGACCTCAAACCATGAACAATATCTTCCACGTTTGAGGCCAAATATTCTACTGTAAGAAGTACCCTTAAATCTTTTGAGGTTAAAAATACTTTTATAGGACAGTTACCCTAACCCACAGTTTTAGACTCTATGTATGTAATATGACGTATTTATTCAGTGTGGTTTCATTGTCGCAATTGAGATCTACTATCTCACGATTTCCTTTCTTTATATCAATACTATCTTTCGTCAGCGGCTTCGTTCGTGTTTCGTAAAAAGTATCCTATGTTACTTTTTATACCTCCAAGAATATGTGTACATAGTTTCAAAATTATCGGTGAAGTAGTTTTTGCGTAATAGCGTAAAAATCTAACTTAAATTCACATTAATAATATTAAGGATATATAGACTAGCTGAGACCCGCGGTGTTAACCCGATTCTTTTTGAATCATTACAACAGCGAGTAAGGACGCGCGGCCTAAGCTAGTTGAAAAAAGTAGCCTGAGTTACTATTTACTACATCAGCTATCTGCCAGTGAAAGTTCCGTCAAAATCGGTCCGGCCGTTCCAGAGATTAACCTTAACAAGCAGACAGACTTGACGTGATCACCACTCTTAAAATCATCTTATGCTTTCTATCAGGCAAATTAGAAACATTTTGGTAGCTTAAACATTTAAGAAAATAGACAGTCAGAAAAAAACAAATTGGTACATGTACCGTGTACACTATAGATATATCTGCATTTGGTACAAAACGGTTAATTTAATGTTACCAACAGAATACCAATTGTATTTATTTGAATAAATTAGAATGTATTGATGTTATACATTTTTTTCATAAATATATCTTTATATTTTTATGCAAGCGCAAAAAGTCAAGGGTAATCGATTTCTAGCTTGCAGTTAGATTATTTTGAAATTCAAAAGAAAATATGCCACTATAACGTATATAAACTGCATGTTTTTCATTCGCCTTTGTCGATTAATAAAATAAATTAGCAAAATAAATTATGACTAGATAACTGGAATTAAGATCAGTTCTGGTGTAGTTAGTAGTTCATGTATATTTTTAATATTATCATTATTTTTTTCCGTATAAAGCATTCAGTTTTAATTACTTTTCTCCATCAAATAAATATACATTACAGGCACATGTTATTTTTTAACCCCTGACACAAAATGACTGGGTGTAATAAGTTTGACGTGTCTGTGTGTCTGTATATGTGTCTCTATCATCTTAGCTCTCGAACAGATGAACGGATTTGGATTTTGATTTTTTATTCAAAAAGATGAATTATTCTGGCATGCTCTTAGCTATGAGAGTAGAGTGTTGTTAGGCCAAAACATAAAAAAATCTTTCGTAAAAAAAAAATGATAGAGCCATGTAAGGGACAGGTGGAGTAGATTTGGAAAAATAAAATTATCACAAATATCAAACAAAAGGCGTTATGTGTACATCACGAAACTGCAAGTTTCACTAAAATCGGTTGAGTGATTTTGAAGATGTGAGGCGTAAAAAAAGGAGGTGTTTAAGGTTTTACGTTCATACATTTTTTGTAGGGGATTTCTAAAATTTTAATACTAAATAGACCTTTGAATTTTAATCGCATTTAAGCTTTCTCTAAATTGTCAGAATAGTTCTCTTTTTAAATAAATTTCAAAAGCAAAATTATCTGGCCAATCATCAGTCTTATCATCATTTTCAGCCTATCACAGCCACCCTGATTGATTTCATTCTATTCGCATCTGATATCCTATTCGCATCCGATTCCTGCGAGCCATATTGCGCAAATCATCACACCACCTGGCCTGTGGGCGTTTTAAAATACGTTTGCATTACCAATACTTGGAGAAATCTAAAATCTCCAAATGACTGGTCATGTGAAAGGGTATGATATTTGTACACAACATAGGTATTGTTGTTACAACACATGTTCCAAGTAGGTATTATGCACTAAGATTACATAATGTAAATGAAAGTAGCGGTAAATGTCATTAGTTGGCCAATTGCTACTATTTTGAGTGCAAAGTGATGTAGCACAACTATTAGTAAGATATGTAAATAAGTTTTGAGTCTAGATGTAGTCTATGATTGCGAAGTGTGGATTTTAGGGTTACTTCTTCGTAACATTATTTGATAGCTTGAAAACTGTTTTTTATAGATATTTTTGAAGTGAAAACTGTTTTAGCCGCGTTGAGCACTTTTTAGTAGGAGAAAATCTAAAGAGTTCGCGTCACCTCCTTACCGCTGACGTCACAAAACTTCTTTAGCAGTGTTGAGCACTGTTTGGTAGGGGAAAATCTTATATGTTCGCTTTACCGCTTTACTCTTAATGTTTGAACATTATGACATTTCAAGTTTTACACATTAATTTTAAAACTAACATTCGAAGTTATATGTTTTTACTTCTATCGGCAGTCTTTATAAATGTCATTTTTTTATCCTTCTGGCATTACTTAAGTCAACGATGTTGATATAGATAAGGAGTAAAAGTTTATTAAGTGTGACATTAGAAAAAACTTAAAAACAAATTTACGTACAAAATGTAGTTCTAAATAAATTGCGTCTAATACTAACTCTACAGTCTTTAATCAATAAACATATATTTATTACTAGCTGTTGCCCGCGACTTCGTCCGCGTTCCCGTCCTTTTTCGTAAAAACAAAGTAGATAATGGTGATACAGACAGAGAGACAGACAAAAATTTTACTGATTGCAATTTTGGCATCATCATCGATCCCTAATCACCCCCTGATAGTTATTTTGGAAATATATTTCATGTACAGAATTGACCTCTCTTCAGATTTATTATAAGTATAGATTAAGTTGAGTAATTTGACACGTTTCCCACGTAACCATCTACGGCCAAACAAGGTCATACACATCATGTACTATTATAATCAAATTATTGCTAAAGTATGTTTAGCAATACTTCTAAAAATATACTCATTATAAACAAATCATCTAAACGTTGAACAAATGATGGTAAAATTATTTATTCGGCGTGTGTATTTGGACCTATGACTTTTGGCTCAACAATCTGGGTACCTAATGACAAGACCAACAGTCGGTCCATCAAAAGCACGAGAAAGAAAACAAAAAAGGAACACACGTATGACCTCAATGCACTTGGGACCTAAGCCATCGGGTAAAGGTGTTAGGTGTTAAAACTGCGGGTTATACCGTGGAGTTGACTAGTGACTAATGGTTTCAGTGGTCGCCACACCGCTTCCTACTGCGCCAAGTGTTGTGGGTTCAAATCCTACATGGGACAAAACTTTGTGTGATCCAAAAATCATATTGTTCTGAATTTGAGTCTTTTTTGAGTTCATTTCATTAATGTTTATACTCTCTTTGTTTAATTTTCTTTAAACTCTTTTTGTTCAGGCATATTGGATGCGTCAAGCTTACATTGACTTCAAATCTCCTTACATGGGAATGTGGTTATTTTGGCGGCCAGCATTGGTGATTAACAGTCCCGAAATAATCAAGAGGATTTTGGTCAAGGACGCTGATAACTTCAGGAACAGATTTATGAGCTCTGGCAAGACTGATATCGGATCCATGAGCATTCTTCTTATAAAAGTTAGTTTTTTACATGTATTTTTATTTAGTTATACTTTAGCCTAGTCTTTATTTTTTTAGCCTTCGAGTAAATTAATTTTATATTATGCTACTGACGTGTTTGCAAGTATTTAAGACAAAATATGATGAAGTACAAAAAGAATTAGAAAGCTTACGGCAAGAAAGTAAAGAACATGTGTCCTACATCAGGGTATTAGAAAATAGATTGGAGAACTTTGAAAAACTATTATAGTCGGCAAACGAGTAGACGTGTCGCCTGATGTTAAGATTACCGCTGCCCATGAACACCCGCAACACCAGAGACGTCACAAGTGCTGGCCTTGGGGGATGGGAAGGGGAATGAGGGGAAGGGTCGGATTATGGGCCTCCGGTATCCTCACTTACTCGGTGAAACACAGCGTAGTCACTATTTCACACCGGTTTTCTGTGAAGCCGTGTTACTCCGATCGAGCCGGCCCATGCATGCCAAAGTGTAGCTCTCCCACGATATGGTATATTAGTATGGGTTTATTTTCTCCAGGATCCTGCGTGGTCATCATTAAGACGTCGCCTCACTCCGATATTTTCTGCCGCCAAATTGAAAAAACACTTCAGAATTAAACAAGTTAAGAGTTATGACTTTGTACAGCGAATCAAAGAATTATCCGCTAAGAACATTTACTTTAATCTACGGGTAAGATTATTATCATTTTAAGGCAAAATTTTTAAATAGATTATTATAAAGTGGGTACTTATTTCAGTACATGTAATAGGTAGTTACGTAAACGCTTTTAAATACAATATACATGAAACTGCAGTAAAAAATGTCTCATCACCCGGCAGACCAATTTCAACCTTATGAATGTAACAATTGAACAGTCACTGTTCAGGTTTGTACTTTATTTTAACTGTCCTTTAGATGTCCAGTTCGATTCCCAGGTCGGACCAAATATTTGTAAGATATGCAAATATTTGATTGGGAGTTCGGGTCTTATCTATCATCCTCACCAGCCTATCGCAGTCCAGTGGTTGATAGAGGTGTTTCTATGTTTAATATGTATTTACAAAAACGTACACATATAAGTAATTATATCAGTTGTGTAGAACCTACAGAGACAACTGCCACGTTGGTCTAGCTGTTGACAATTGCGACTGCCGATCACGTGGTCTCGGGTTCGAATCCCGGGTCGGACCAAAAGTGTTATTGAGTTTTTCTGATTATAGAAATACTTAATAATAGCCCGGAGTTTGGAAGTTGGGTCTGAACCCCCGTGCCTCGGCGCTGTCTAGCGCACTGTCTCACCCCGATCGTATCGGTTAACCGTCCCATCGGATTATGAGAGTGAGGGAACAGAGAGTGCACCTGTGTTTGCACACACTAGTTCACTATAATATCTCCTGCGTAGTTAGTTGGTCTCCGTTGAGATTGGTGGTAATTGGTTAGGAGAAGAACCTCAGAACCAACAGTACAAGCTCTGCTTAGTTTGGGATTAGATGGTGTTGTGCGTCAGATGTGCGAAGTATCATAAAAATTAATTTTCCAAAACATTGCAAAATACGTGCTTGACCAACGGAAGTACAATACATAAATTAGCCCTTCAATACACATTTCTATGCACAAACAATAAAAGATTCTAAATATAATTACTAAATATACTTCCATACGCCGTATTTGTTTCAAAAGGAAATTAACTAATTTATTTTATTTTAAAACTTCATGCACACATGTACATCGGTAAGCTTAATGCCCAAGGCATTCTCTACCAACCAACGTTTGGGTAATGTAGAAATTTTGTAAGATTATAATTTTCTTTAGTAAATTCAGATTAATATTACCTGGCATAGGGAGTACCGTGATCATGAAGGCGGTTCCCCCAGGGCGAGGCCCCGCCATTGCACTGCGGTTGGGCTGACCCCTGCGATTATCCCTAATGTGGATAACTCGTATGCGTAATTTTTGGTAGTGGGGACTGCGTACGCGCTGTCCCCCTCGTAAGCTAA
>PKRV01002007.1:71039-88895 GCA_003709505.1 Hyphantria cunea
AAAAAAAAAAAGTAAATTCAGAGAACTAACATAACATAAGCTTACAAATATAACATTTTCAACTTTCGACTCAAATACTTTTACGCTGAAAACCGCAGAATATCAAATATAACTTAGCAGTATTATGTACTACCAATAAACTCTTAAGTTGTTCTTAATGAAACTCATGTAAAAATATTCGGAACCTTCATAACCTACATAAGTACAAGCGATATTTATATCTAGCATGTGACAGCTTTATAAAGTCTCCCACACTCGTATTTTCAAAATTAATTTTGAATCTATTTCACAAAACTTATTAAATTCTTAACTAATAACTAAAAATGTGTCCTTAGCATCGATGGTTTCTCATTTGATGATGGAGACTATTTAAACAGTTTTTTTTCTTCTTTAGACTCTTTCTGCAGACTACACAACAGATGTAATTGGAGAATCTGCATTTGGTATGGTCAGTGAGTCTGCTAAGACTGGTGACAGTCTTATGAGAGGAATTGCAAGGGAATTCATGGCTTTTAACATCCACAGGGGATTAAGCTGGTCAACCATTTTCTTTTTACCAGAGATAGTTGACATTTTCAGGTAAGATCTGTGTCATTTTGTCAGTCTTTCGTCGGCAAAAAACTAATAGCGCATTTCTTAATTGAAGTTGATTCTGACTCATCTTATATTATTTGTACACTTCTAAAGTAAACTAGAACTTTTTTAAACATTCTTCCATCAACAGATTCTCATTCTTACCCAAGGACACGTTAAAGCGGTTACGAATCATTTTTCGCTCCATCGTTGAGCAGAGAGGTGGAATGGATAAAAAAATTAACGAACCTCAAGATCTCTTGGATGCTCTAATAAAAATTAAACAAGAAGCTGCTGAGGACGGAGAAGGTAAAATAAATAAAAAAGAAATGTTTATTTCTTTATTGTGCATATTTTCATACATAAATACGTGACCGGTTTCTGAAATAGCTAGTGAAATGATAAATAGTCAGAATATAAAAAAAGCCTCGCACGATTATGCAACTGTTTCCGATAGATCCGGTCTTGGCACTAATGGCTAGATTCGTGCTGCAATAATTACATCCAAACTTCTTTTGAATATTTCTGTTTTTATGTACAGAACATAACAGTTTGTATCTGTATCTTTATAGAAATAAGCGAAGATTTTCTTCTTGCGCAAGCATCTGTTTTTCTTCTTGCGGGCTTTGATACATCTGGTTCTGCTATGTCTTGGGTTCTTTACACATTGGCCTGGCACCCAGACAGTCAGGTAAGAGTTTATCAGTTCTACGTTAAATTAATTTATTTTATGCACAATCAGTTATAACTGAAAAAAAAATAGTTTAGACAGATTTCTGTCTTAGCTATTTTTTTTCAGTATTTACTATTGTATTATTTGTATTAAGTATTTAGTTACCTGTTGACTGAACTTATTAATACGTGTCACATTCAAATTTAAATTCAAAATCTTTTATTCAATTTAGACACTAGGTGAAATTTATGAGATTAAATAGAAGTTACAGTTAAAAATCATAGATCGACACAAAGAGACTCTACAGCATGTGCTGGAAGGTCGAGGTAAATTAGGTGAAAACACTAAAATCTACTGCCCGTTTTTGTCGATCTATAACTTCCACTTACCTAAGTGCGTAGAACCTTATGAGAAAAATACTAGCAAAGAAACCCATGGCCACTCTTTATAAAAGTCAGATATTCAGGTACAGTAGCGGATATACGCTAAAGCATCGCTAACTAGGCCGACCAGACAACCCAAAAATATTATCCTTATAATATAACCCTGACAATGTGAATGCAAATTTCAATGATCTGTGTAACTTTGAAATTGATAGCGAAACAAACATATAACTATTCATTACTAATGCATAAGTATTACAAAGTACGGTAACGCCAAAATTAAAATAAAAAGTTTTAAGTAATGCCGTCATGATCTCAATCAGAGTTAAGTTTAGATTTCTTCAAGTAAAATATATGACAAAACGCTAAAAAAAATTATGAATACAAAAGTAAATTAATCAGATTGTGTGCCAAATTGCGTATTTACATTGTGAAGCAAATTTGCACAAATAAATATAAAAGTAAACCAAAGTCTTATAAATCAGCATAAAAGTAGTTGTTAGGAGCAATATCTGAATTGATTATATGAATCATAGGCAAAAGCTGCTTCTTTAAACACTAAAATGATTCTGTTTGTCCTTAAGCTCCTCTTATTAGTTTTTGTTCTTATAGTACGCCACATACCACAAGTATGCGGGTTGTTTTTCTGTGTTTTTGGTACATACATAAATATAACCAGCATAACTTTTGTTGTAGTATCATCAACAATATGACGTAATTTCAAGTTTTTTATGATTTTTTATTTCCTTCACATATTTTAGTATATTCATAATGTAATAAAAATATGTGTTATTTATAAAGTTTTTTTTAATTTGATCCTCTGGGTGAAATTGCTCGGATGAATAAATTAGACATTTGGTTTTCCTCAATTCACTTTGGAAGTATTTCACCTGAGGCCTATGTGATTCTATCCATGTGAACAAAGTGGACCAAAAGACTTAGAAACAGAAATATAAACCAATATTTATTTTGCTGATGAAGAATTAATTAGTACCTATTACCTCAGGAAAAAATCTACGAAGAAATAGTTGCCGTTAAAAGAAAGCATGATATCCAAGAATTGGATGCAAACTCCTTGTCGGAACTCGTTTACCTCAACTGCGTCATTAAAGGTAATTGATCTTTTAGTAAATCCTTACCAGATTAAATTACTTATTTTTTTTAATAATGTTACTTGAATATAAAAATTATTATACAAAAAACTATAATGTAACGGAACACATTTTTTGAGTTTTAAAATATTTTTTTTTTTAATTTATTTAACTTAAATTACATATGTTACAGTCTTAAGTCTGCCAAACTGTCGGACAGTTTGTCGGCAGTGTAGGACAGTTTGTCAGCAGTGTAGGACAGTTAACTATTGTTTTGCTATAGATATTACTTAAGTAATAGAACGTCCAAATCTATTATTTATTTAATATCTATCGGTAGGGCAACAACTCTTCAGCCTTATAAATCGTCTTACCCATTTCTATTTACATTTACACCTTCTCTTAGTGATTACGTTTCTGTAAAGATCTGGTGAGGAGCTATATTCCATATGTATTTAAAATTACACTTCACGTACCCATACAAAGTCCTGGAAGATAATCTTGTTTCTTTGTTTAGAGACCCTCAGATTCTTTCCTCCAATGGGCTGGTTAGATCGTGTAGCTACAAACGATTACAACATTGATGAGAAACTAACCATTCCCGCTGGCACACCAGTATACTTAAACGCCGTGGCTACACAAATGGATCCGCAGTACTTTCCTGATCCTCTGGTGTTTAACCCTGATAGGTTTCTGCCAGAGAACGAGAGGAATATAACACCTTTTACATATTTACCTTTTGGGGAAGGACCAAGAAGTTGTATAGGTAAGCATCATCATAAATAAATACAATACCCTTTATTTCTTACTTTCACGTCCAATTTTTCCTTAGGAGAGATGGAGGCCATCCTTACCGACCCCTAAAGACCCTTTTTGAAATACCGTTAAGCTGCATTGATTTGAAAAAAAATGATAGAAATACAAGATTTGCCGGCGGGCACGCCAACATGTACATGTCGGTTAACGCCGCAAAGAGTAGCATATGACCTTCCTTTAGAATCAAAATATCTCAAATTTTATTGAAATCGGTGCAGCAGTAAAGCCTTAAAAGCGTAACAGACAGACCAATAGAATAACTTTCAAATTTATAATATTATTAAACTATGCTTTTAGGTACACGCTTCGCTTTCCAAACTTTAAAGTTACCCATAGCGTTGCTAATCTTAGAATTTAAGATTGAAACACTACCTGATACACCTAAACCCATCGATGTCCAGGTGGAGAACCATGGATTGTTCTTGATGCCGTTAGATGAAAAAATGAAAGTTAAATTTGTGCCTAGACAATAAGTTTTATTATTTTTACCAAGCTGCTACTTAATAATAACTTTATATTTAATATAACACAATAAATGTAGGAGAATTTCAAATGCCCAAGATTATGTATATGATTTTTTTCGAGCGTAAAGTGCTAAATTTGTTTGTTAGTCCTAAGTGTAATTACTTCTAGTATCAGATGATTGTTATTTTTGTGGGACAGAGGTGGTGAAGTTGTAGGACATGATAATGTAGGTATGTACTAGAGCTTCTCTGTAAATTTAATATAAATTTAAATAAAAATACCATTAACCTCAATACCATGTACATCTTGTTTATTGTTAAATGTTTCATATTAAGTGAAATTTGTTATTAATTTCTTTTGAGAAAAATATAGTTCTATAACCATATATTATCATACCTTTTAATATAATCGCCTTAAATTATGTATGTGTATAAGAAAAAACAATTTATGATAGATGTTTGAATTTTAATTTTATACAATAATTATATTATATTAAGCTTGTGAAGTGACTTTTATTACCAAAGGATAAATGGCGGCGCAAGAAAGCAATGACCGCAATAAAGATAGTACTAATTATCAGACATAACGTTCCACATCCGATAATCGTGCAGTAATGTCTGTAGAGAGACAGTGGTCCGTGGACCAGGACGCAATCGTTCGAAATGCGTGCCATCTCAACAACGCAGCTCGTTATAAAGGCGGTCGCTTAGGGAGGGTGTAACGTCACCATATTTTACTAGTTTGAATCCAAGTGTTTTTAGCCAAATAATCGATATAAAATTAAATCGACTAAATAATTCTTAAATGGTGCGTCCGGTGCACGTTCCACTAGCATCTAGTCGCCGTCTCTCGCAGCTGAAATACAGTACGACTGCCGTCATATATATAAATATATCTATAATAGTTTGATCAGTGTAAACTAATTTAACTTTTCATACAAGCTTCCGTAGTATCGTTGTTTTACATTCTATGTTTCTGTAAAAAATATTTAAATAGAAATAAATTTTAAACTATCTCATCAGAAATATCTACTCTAGAACTTAAAGGTAAACCACAAAAATCATTGAGGTAAACTAGTCAACAAAAGTTTATGTAAAACTGTAAATCTATATAAATGAAAATGAATCACCGAAATATCCGCGCATAACTTCCGATCGACTGCATCAAATAAAATAATTCTCTTTTGTATATGTTCGTAATTTCCAGGACAATGTTTGTATTAAGAACATTATAATAAATTCGAGCGTGTTGTATTTTCTTAGTACGCGGCTATGCGAAACATTACTTTAGAAATTTAGAAAATATTTACGAATAAAAAATATGGCGGTACGAAGTTCGCCGGATCAGCTACTATGAAATAAATATGGGTAATTTAAAAATCCAGAAGCCGCCACTAGCTGTCAAATATTAGACTTAGACTATTTCTGTGTAAAGTTATCAATTCTGTAACTTCACGCTAAGCTCTGAAGCCCCGAACATTTTGAGGGGCTCTTAAACAGTTCTTAATGACTCTCGCTCGTTAAGGGGAAAGGTTTTGGCTGTTCTTCAGAATTAACAGTTACAACGCTTCGATCTACCATCATATTTTGAGCTCTTAGTTTTCACGTCACTTTCTAATATTCAAGAAAACTTAAAACAGTGCGCTAAAATCTTAGGGATCTGAATATACTGGCAGCTGATTCTGCGGCACGGGTGTAAAGTTTTATGCATTCGAAATAGCCCGAAAATTGCTCGTTTGACGTTTCAAAGCGTTTGTAGATGGGGTTTTATTTTAAAATAGTGATTCTTGATAAAGGACAAAATATGAAACGAGTAGAGTTAATGTCAGCCGAGGTATGTAATGAAAGTAAAATATCGTATATATGAATGTTACACGTAGCTAGTCGTTCTGTGAATAGGTAGTTTAGAGAAAACTTTTGTGGTTAAAACTAAGGTGGATTCGACACATTTTATGATTATTATATAAATTGTTATTGTCAGGTGCGTTACTTTAATACTCCAAGAAACTCTACTCCATTATCAAATCTTATTTTCTTCCTTGTTCTCCCTCTCTTCTACATCTTATACTTTAATAGAAATACCAGTAACTGCTGCCTTCAGTAAAATGAAGATTTAATACCATAAAATAGGTAAGTCAGCTATTTACGATTTTCACAAAATATTTAAAGTTCTACGGTCTGAAACTCTTTCGACGTCCACTGCTCACATTAAGGTATTAGATAGGTATACAAAACATACAAATTAACTTTGATTACAGCAGGTGATCCTGATGAGCGAATGCTGGACAGTTGTAACCCTTCAATTTTCTAGAAAAGAGCATATTCCTCATAGCCAGTAAAGCACGTAATGACTCTTGAGGTACAGATGGCTATGGCGGCAATTTTCACTTACTGTCTGGTCGTTTGATCGTTTACCCAACCTAATAAAAAAAAAACAAGGTTTACTTCCGTTTTTTTTTCTTCATTACCGTCTTTTTTAACCATATTTTGTAAAAACAAAAAATTATGGAATTATAGCAACGTCATGTAAATTTTGATGAACTTATTCCTATTATTATTAAAAGACACAAATACTTGAACTATACAAGTAAACATTTAGTTTAGTGTGTGCAACATCATTATCCAACATAAAAAAACGCAACTGTTAAAAATCAAAATGCTTAAGTATATTTAGAAGAACTCTCATCTCACATTTCAAAATAATCTAATTGTATTTTTAAAACATATTACCTTAGCCCGTATAAATGGATTATTTTAACAAGACAAACAGAAAATTTGTTAAGGGTCCTGCTACCCTTCGCGTTAATGAATAATTATCCATCAGGGGTCCTGGGGGACGTTGAAAGAATACTGATTCTAACATCGATTTTTTTGTTAATTTAAATTAAATATTTAATGAATTTAGGATAGAAGGTTTTTTGGTTAATTACTAGCTCGGGTTTGTTATCTTTTGGGAGAAGTAGAATATTATCTTATTTGCATAATGACTTTGTTGATTTATATAATGACAATGAACTGAAGGAAACTACTGTAATTATGGCTCTTCGTCAGTTTTTATTTCTAAATTAAGTTATAATTACACTATTTACCTTTATATGTATTTGTTATAATTACACTATTTTTTTGACTGCCTCTGTGGCGTAGTGGTAGCGAATGCGACTGCTGTGCAAGAGGTCTCGGGTTCGATTCCTGAGTCGGACCAAATGTTTGTATGATCTGCAAATGTTTGTTTCGGAGTTTGGGTGTTTTCTATGTATAATATGTATGTATTTACAAAAAAAAAAGTATATAAGTATTAATATCAGTTGTCTAGTACCCATAGTACAAGCTCTGCTTAGTTTGGGACTAGATGGCGTTGTGTGTAAAAATGTCTGAACATATTTATTTATTTATTTATTTGTACTGATCAGCATGAAATACTTGAAAGTTAGTGGAAACCCCAGAAACAGGGATTGCTATTTCAAAAGTATTCATTCTTACATCCAGTCCTCACCTTAAGATGAAATTTAGGTATTTTTGAATCAAATTTAAATTATGAGTCAGCCATAGTAAATTAGTCATAAATCTGTCTATCTAAAATATAACTTCGGGAACTAAGACAGATAACGGACCGCCTGATGGCTCAGTGGTTATGTGTGCGACTTCTGTGCTTGTCAATCCCAATGTTTGTATGATTTAAAAATATTTGTTTCCAGGTCCAGTTGTCAATCCAGCTTTATAATTCATAGTTAAATATTTGTTTTGTAGTTTAGGTGTTTTCTGTATAAAATATGTATTTAATTCCAAAAAGTATCCTATCCTTCAATCCAGCTTTACAATTCATAATCAAATATTTGTCTCGGAGTTTAGGTGTTTTCTAAATATGTATTTAATTCCAAAAGAGTATCCAGCTTTCATAGTACAAGCTCTGCTTAGTTTGAGGCTAGTACAATAATATAATCATTAGTTACCTTTGAACTACCTAATGCTTCGAAGAGAGAGATCAACACTTAAGTATTTCAAAGCAAAGGTATAGAACCAATCAATTAAACGTATAACCAAAACCAAAGAAAAACAATCTCATAAAATCTATGAAAGCAGTCTGCATACTATTTTTAACGCGGTTAGTTCAACAAGGATTATTTGAAACAAAGTAGGTATACGTAAAGCTCATCTTCATCCAAATGGTCCCCAACTCCGACTGTCGTGCAGCGCAATTTGCTCCGAATACAAGACGTCGCAATCCCCAAAATATGTGTCGGCTAGATTTGTCCGGCAATTAATCAGTATTAACGGTGCCATCTGTCTGAGAGGCTTAGCGACGGCGCTGTCGCCTCGGAGCCGCCTCGGATATTAAGAGCCGTGTGTGCCAGCCTAGTCCAAACGACAATCTGAATAATACAGATAGTGCCACGAGATTGCTTGATTGGAGAACATTCCGTTTAACATGTGTTTTAATTGAGATGCAAATATATACTGATGAGTATGAGACTGTGTTTGTTTATTACATTTGAAAGATAAAAGACCAGAATAAGTATCAAAATATCGAAGATTATAATTCTTTTATAATTACTTTCTTCTTCTTTTGACGAGATGGCAACCAGCTGGATCAGCTATTTCTGCCAATGTCAAGTATTTAAAGTCTTCATCGTGATGAAATTATGATAAAAAAATATGAGAAATGTGGATGACACGAAATGTGGACCGTCTTTCGTAAGAACAAAAAACGATCTCACTATAATCACTTTTAAAGGAGCACCAAGGAAGTGACACTCTCAGCGCCAAAAAATTGAAATGTTATCTTAGTTGTATTACTGTTCAGCGCCTTCTCTCTTTTTTTTTCTCTCTTTTAGTCAAATAGACAGACGAATAAATTTGACAACCACAACCTTTTGCAGTAAAAGATATTGGACACTTCAAATTTAATTTATTTTAAGAGCGTACGATTATACACTCGAATAAATGCTATACCTAAAATATATTAAATGCATCCATACATATAAAATACATGAGAACTAATGTAAAACATTAAGTTCTTTATTTTAGTTCCTCGATATGAACTGCACTGAAAGCGCTTCACCGGGTGAGTAGAACATTCCCTTATTATCTACCGTGACATCATTCGGCGCTGGTGAGTTAGGTAAAGGTTTCAGTGTGAAGTTGCTGATTATGGCCGCCAGAGCGAAGCTTAAACTAAACAGTCCAAACCGCTTACCTGAAACGAAAGCTGATATTTTTATTGATTATCATAAAATATTTGACACGTTAATAGAAAACTCAGAAAAAGAGAATGAAAATTTAGACATACTCACCCACTTTCTACGTAAAGATGAAAGTTCGGGTCATTGAAATTGATTAAGTTTATCAGTATAGAGCATAAATATTTAATAGCCGAACTAACAAATAAAAAATATTCTGTTTAAATTAAAAGTGCTGCACATACAAAACTATTTGTCGGTAGGAAATTAGAGGGTTGAAATTAAAAAACTTGTTTCATTTGTGAAGTTATGATGTTGTGACTTGACATGAGAAAATGTGAAAGATATCAAAAAGTGTTTGCACTACTGAGCCACTCCTAGTGCTACACCTGAGCGAAACGTCAGGTATTTTATTAACTTATGCGATACTTAATGCCCTTTTGTGCGGCGGACTTAATGCTCAGGGCATTCTCCACCAGTCCACTTGTGGGTGGTGTAGAAATCTTATTAGGTAAGCGCACATTACACAGCACAAGACACAAATATATGAACACTATCTATTTATGTTATTAGATGTACAAACATATGTATTTAAAAAACAGGTTGATGTGCTATCTTTTCGCTGACCCTTCCTTGTGCCCTTTACCTTACTTTTGAATCATCCGATTTTAAATATGTGAAACAGTTAAAATTTAAACGTTTGACACTAGTAACGTAATCAAACTGTGCCACTTTTATCATCAAATCGAAGTAATAATTAATTTTGTCCTGCAAAGGTTTTTAATTTCATTCTCAATGGTCCAACATGTATAAGCAAACATGCTAAAATGCAGTCAGTGTCCAATCTTGAATAAAAACCTAATACCAATGCAGGTAATATCCAAATTTTTAGTTAATAATCTATGTACTTAGCTAATTATCTTTAAAATAGCATTTTTTTGTTTTTTTCGTTTCGATTCCCGCTTAGAAATATTATGGAATGATAAGTGATATCTTGAATTTCGAGAATATCGTTCATTCGTATAAATCTTTTGGGATGAATGAAAACTCCCTGACTATTGTTTTCTTAAATCAGCAAATTCCAATCCAAATACCAACATACCTATACAAGATCTTGGTCCTTCCCCAAAAGGCATGTATGTGTATGGCTTGATATTTTTCACATTCTCGGGAAGGAATCTTTGAGGTTTGAACACCATAGGATCAGGAAATAAGTTAGGATCTTGTTGCATGCCGTTAACGTTGATATAGACAACAGTTCCAGCTGGTATCGTCAGATGTTCATCGACCTGATACTCTGTCAAAGCAACGCGATCTAGCCAACCCATAATTGGATACTTTCTCATCGTCTCTGAAAAAATAGATACCATTTAACTATTTAAATTATTGCCAATTGTAATCAATTATTTGGATAAAACATAATACATAACATAACAAATAATTATGTTGAAATAGAAAAAAATAAGTGATATACAGTACACTGGGTTAGTTATTTTGATGTTTACATAAGCAATTTTAGGCATGATTACAATACAAAGTACCTGAATGGCCCAGCTTTTGCTCGATTTTTTTTGCTAAATTTTCTATAAATGTTTCCTAGCTAGATCAATTTATTACCTCCGAAACCATTTCCGAGATTCAAATTATATATATATTATACATATAAAAAGTATTGCTTGTTTTAAAGTATTCATTAAATAGATAACTTTACTGTACTAATCAATATTAATTCTGTGTGCATTTTACAGGTTTTAGACCCCTTAAAATCATCTGTGTTCATAACAATAAGTTTTGATGTAAAATAACTAATGGGTTAGAGCGGCCCTTGGTGTTGTGATACGTCGCCACGTCATACGTCGCAACACTTCGTGATAGTAAATATAACAATTGTTGCGGTGTGCTGACAAATTACCTAGTAGAAGTAACTCCATGGCTCTCTCACACTAATGTCGAACTGATTTTAAACTCATAAATTCTACAAAATAATTTCGATGTTTTACGGCTACCAGACAAATACGCATATCTGCTCAAGCAACATTATATTATTCAAATGAATAGTACTCCTTTGAGAACTACAACAACAACCCATAATGTCCCACTGCTGGGCTCGGGTCTCCTATCAGGAGAGGGTTAAGGCCATACGTCCCCACGCTGGCCAAGTGCGGTTTGGGGACTGGCAAGAATACGTTGTGGCTACGTAAATCTTGCCGTTGGATGTTTTTAAGCCGCCCGAAGGCCTCCAACTAAGCTTCACGACTGTTATCGTATGATAACAACCGGGACCGACTGCTTAACGTGACCTCCGAATCACGGAGACGCTCATGGTAACATGCCACCAGCGGTCACCCATCCAGGTACTGACCGCGCCATCGTTGCTTACCCTCGATGATTGTTTCTAATCACCGAGTGCAACTGGGCTATGAGCGCCCTTGAGAACTACATTCTTAGCGATTTACAAAAATCAGACAAAATAAGTCTTGCTTCATTATCTTCAGTTATAATTATTCATTCATCTTTCGAGAAACACGCACCTTTAATAACTGCATTGAAGTATGGGAGATGACTTAAATCATTTTCTTTGAGGGCTTTGCCATCAGTTTTGTCTTTTACTTCCTTTAATTCTTCATAAATCTTTCGCTGTAAAAGTATATTGAAATGATATTTCAAATAGTATATATTCAATACTTATAAATAATCAAATAACTTCCCATAGAAATGGTATCCGTGTTGGCAACATTTTTTAAAACTATAATTTGTTATAAGTAAATTTCAAGATTACTCTTGCTTATTTCATAGAGAGAAAAAAAAATATGATTACGATAGCCACATATAAAAATCTAAAATAAAATGATAAAATAATGTAAGAATTTATTTCTCATAAGAGATAACTACACAAATCCCGATCCTGATTAAAATTATAAACTAATGCGCATACTTCTCAAAAAATATTTACCGGTTAAAGACAAATGTCGCCAAGGCACTGTAGATAAATCGTGATTCATGGAACAATAACATCTTTGGTTACGTTTCTTTGGTTACATCCAAGTTACCAAACCAAAAAAAAAAAAAATAAGACTTGAATTTACGTATCCTTACTTGATATTGAGGGTTATGAGCCAATTCATACGTGATATAAGTCAATATGGTAGATGTAGTATCGTAACCTCCTTGCAGAAAAAACAAAGCGTTTGAAATTACAACCACTTCATCCAAATCTAAAAAAACCAAAATATTATTTCAGTGACTTAAGCTGATCATTGTGCCCAAGCAAGGTCTCGTAATAAATTAAATGAATTTGAATTAAATGTAGAATGCTGCTAAGTCTGCTAAAAGATTTTACGCGAAACTCAAAGAGAGATTCTTTGGGAAGTCTTCAGGATATTTTCATGTCATTTTCAAAACTAACATACATTAAAACATTAAGCAATGGTTTCTTGCTCTTTCAAAATATCTATGTTTCTACTCACTTTCATTCTCCTTCATTGCGTCTTGTTTCATCTTTAACAGAGCATCCATGAGATCTTTCTTTCCTTCTGTTTCTTTCTCGTACCCTCCACGTTCTTTTACTATCATGCTAAATACTTCTCTGAAGTATCTCATCGTGTGTTTTGGCCAGAAGGTGAATCTGAAAGTGTATGAGATTGAATTTAAGAGTCCAATTATAATTTTAAATCATTATTATTTACTGGTTTTTGCCCGCAGCTTCGCCCGTTTGTATGGCGGTAAAAGGTAGCCATTTGCTTCTTAAAGCAGTCGCTGCGACCGTTTAATCGTAAAAGAGTAACAGACAGACAAACATTGTCACTTTCGAACTAATAATATTAGTATGGATGATATTGCATCAAAAATCATCCAGGGGGCAGCTCTACCGGAGTGATACCACGGCCTCACAGAAAGTGGTGTGAAACAGCGCTTGCGCTGTGTTTTACCGAGAAAATGAGAATAACGAAGGCTCATACCCCAATTCCTCCCACATCCCGCTCCCCATACGAAATATTTAAATTTAATTAAAATATTGGACAGCAGCAACTCGGATCAAAGGGAAAATGCTATAGCATAAAATATTGTTTGATATAATGTATTTTTCTTTTCTAGTTCTGTTTAACTATAAAGATAGTACAAATATAGGTATAGATCCTAATCTACCTACCTAAGAAAATCAGCTAATTCTGGAAAAAAGAAAATAGATGACCATTGGATGCCCCTTAAAGTGTTATATTTTTCGAATACCTTAGTCATTGCCCTGAGTGGCCCACCGCTATGTTTTGTTGCTTCACATTTAATACCAAATGCTGATTCTCCAATTATATCAGTTGCAAAATCAGCGAACAGTGACTGTGGAATTAATTATCCATTACACAACTTCATAAAATATTGGAAAAATGTTTCTATAAAAGACAATTGGATGTTACCCTTAAATTGTTTTTGATACCATTTTCGTTGTCAGATTTGATTCTCTGCACTAAATCATTCGACTTGCTTCGATAAAGATCTTCCCAACCTCTTAGTTTTGACGCTGTAAATACCGACGTTAACTTCTTGCGGACTGTAGTCCACAAAGGATCCTGCAATAAAATACTTTGATATTTTACAAACTAAATAAGCAAGAAAACTACAAATGCAAGAGGAAAAGCTAAATAGTTTTACAGGTTTTGTTAAGTCTGTTGTCTTGCTTGTTTGTATGTCTTATGTAATTCAAATAACTAATGATGACAGAATGTACTCATTATCTTAGAAATTTTGTAATTTTCTCTTTGTGTTTTTCCTAAATTGTTCTATAAAGATAGAATATATAAGAAAGAAACGAACAAGATTCTTTTTATTTTAACGACATAACAATACATGTTATGAAAAGAATTAGTAGATAAAACAGTACTGAAGCGTTTACAGACTTAAACTACAGGTAACATGTGTGGTTATAATATTAATATTGTAACAATTTGTATAAAATATCTGTACTTTCTCAATACAATCATACGCTAAAAATGCCTTACAACATTTTTGAAGAGAGCTGATACTTTTACACTGCTGGACTGATATTGATCAAACATAGCTACGAACCACCGTAATTAAACTGGCTTTCAAATGAAAAAAAAACTGCATCTAATGGGATGCCATAGATATACAGACACACACAGAGAGACAGACATCGACGTCAAACTTCTAACACCCTCTTTTTTGCGTCGGGGTGTAAAAACAGATGCTACTCGGCATAATGCTGTACCACTAAGGATACAACTCACATTTCCACACCACCGTGATAGTAAAGTGTGCGTCTAGAATAGTTAAACTTAAATTGAAATTTGTGTATCGAAACCATTTTATTAAATCATACGAACATTTTTGAAGGTTATTTTAAGATAATTTACAGAGTGTTGCTGAGAATGAACTGATACGGTACATGATTACAATCTCCGTCCATAATAATTAAAATACTTGACTACTTTAAATTAAAATTCTATCTGTTGATTAGATATAAACATTTTAAAGTATATGTCGGCGTCTTCATCGTGCCTAGCCACAAGAGGGTACACGGAATAAAACCACGTGTTAAGCGTCAGTGGAACGTACACCGAGCGGCCGAGCTTTAAGCCGAGGCTGAGAGTTACTTAATTCATAATAAAACTAAATTTAAAAGTAACGACTTCTTTGAAGTAGGGAGGATATTACTACATATATAATAAGAAGGTATGCAGACTATAAATACTAAACACATACCACTAAATTGGAAACTTTTTTATTTTAAAACGTTCCAAAGTTATGACTTTTGTGATTTGACCGGTGTATACAGAATGTTACTGTATCAACTGCTACATTTTTTTCAATACTAATAACATATAGTTTGCGAAAATTATAAAGCGAAGTTTTTATTTAAAACGCATTTCCAGCATAAAATCTTAAATAGTTACTTACATTACACGTAAACAAGTTCAAGGTCCCCAGTTTATCGGCAGTTCCTGTTCCTAGCAATCTGTTCCTGAAATTGGCTGAATCTTTGAGAAGTATATTTCGAGCGATAGAAGGACAATTGACAACTAAGCCAGGCCGCCAGAATATCCAAATACCAACGTAAGGATAGCGATACTTGTTGTAGATATCTGACATCCACTGACCCTGAAATTTAAAAGTAGTCATACATTAATATGATGCATTCGAAAGTAGCTCTGTCTCTCTATTCCTGGTAAATCACTGCACTAATTTCAATTAAATTTGTACATAATAGAAGTACGTAGACTTTTCTTCCCGCGGGCAGAAACTAGTCATGAAATTAAAAAAAATGTCTCGCAAGGAGCTAAAGAGCAATCAGGTTGCCTGATAGGAAGTAACTACTGCCGCCTAGGACCTTGCACTTCACAAGCAAAGGCTTGATGGCTAAGAGTACGCTTTATTGGCGAAATGGCGCATACCACAATTTGTTCCACAGACTAATTTGTTCCCCACAGAGTGAGGTAAAAAGTTTCTGAAGTGCTAATTATTCAAGTGATGGGTCCCTGGAACTTCACTATGGTTTTGCAAATAAAATTTCAATACTTTTTTGAATATCGGCATTATAGCGTCAGGCGATTATGTGTTTCTGTTTTGAGTATTATTAACCTTGCTACTTTGAACTAAACGAATATCGCTCATTATTATGTAATAAATAATTGTTATCTACATTAACTTTTAAACTGTCTGGTATTAATATTATACAATTATATATATTGGACCAGTATGAATTGAATTTTCGTTGTATATATCGCAGGTATATTGTCAAAGCTGTGATATTACAATTTCACTAGTGTTATTATAACTAAACGGTAGATTGTCAATCGACTTTGTTTCTTACAAATTAACGGCCTCGTTTTAGTGACATTATAATGTCACGTTTACACTATAGTGACATAATAATAAATCTAGGTATATCATGAATCAAGTAAGCAGTTGGAGATGTCGAACTTTCTGATTGATTAATTATTTTTAATTCTATTTGCAAAACAATAATAGTAAACATTGGAGCGTGTGTACAAATTAAGGTGAGAAATTAGTGTTCAAATAGATTTTTGTCAATTTATTGTATGATAGTGATCATTTGGAAGTGATTGAAATCGAGAAGATTATTATACAGAGATACAAAATACTATAGCGAGCAACTTGTAAAGAAATCAAAACTGAAATGGAGTATGAGCGGGATAATATCACGACTCGGCACTTTAGAAATTAATAAATTGAAAAACAAACTATTTTTAGACAGATAGAAATAGATAGAAAACTCTTTATTTGCACACTATAATATTACAGTTAGAAGAGAGTACATAAAATGTGAGACGGAGTGTACAAAGGGCGGCCTTAATGCCTACAGCAATCTCTTCCGGGCAACCTTAGTTATACTCAATTTCAATTTATTTTTAACATTAACGTATTGCTTAATTGGAATCGTAATACTTCCGTGCGCAGTAATTGCTTAAAATAAAGAATAAAATGTAATATGTAAATAATTTCCTTAGCGGTTAGTCATCATAACTGGATGATGATGACGGCAATGGTTGGATGACCATTGCCATCTACAGCTGAACGAGGGCGTCTCCTTGACAGCGTCCATCTTAGACTCGTACTTATCTACATATTATTCAATAATTATTCAAAAATTATATAACAATACAGATAATCAATTTATTTTCTCTATATAACCAAAATTCAAGGCGAAATATTAAATTATATTAGAGTATACTAAAAGTACTTACAGGGTTTATTTTCTGCAAAAATGTCAAACTGCCGAATATAGGATGTACTTCACATTGAGCTATGCCTTTCTTGGTCCAAAATGTTTTCATTTTGTGCCATTTTATGTACAAATAGATAACAATTAGGCAGAAAATTAATATAGAGTTAAAGAAAATCATATTAACGTTAGTACTATCGTCAAATACGCCGCAGACTAAATTATTTTTATCAAATATAATGTTTATCAAACTCCGGGGTATTGAAAATGGCGGTGTTCCACGCACGTAGCTCGGAGAGCGCGTTGAGCCGTCGATTCCGGTTATCAAAAATATCTACGGCAATCATTTTTGGGAAATTAATTCCTCTTAAATACACTAATAGCTTGTTCAACTTTCGGATTCAGTTCGCCTTCAGGGTTTAGGAGATTTGATGTCAGTTGCTCCGTAACAATACAGATATTAAGATAAAATCTGTTGAACTAATAGTCTACCCCAGTTAATCTTGAGAATAATGAAGGCTGGGAAGAAGAAAACGTTAACTATTCTTAAAACAAATATGTATATAAATATTGATGTTCTCCTAGTCGATTACGGCTACGGCGGCCATTCTCAACGGATCTCCGTTGAGACCGGCTGACGTGGCCGACTACGCAGGAGATATTATAGTGCACAAATGTATGCGAAAACACAGGTGCACTCTCTATATTCTCTCTCTTATAATCCGATGGGACGGTTAACCGACACGATTAGGGAGAGATCAGGCGCAGGGTCGACAGTTTTGCGTGCACTCCGAGGCACAGGGAGTTCAGACCCCAAATTCTAAACTCCGAGCTGTTATTTAGTATTTCTATAATCAGAAAAAACTTAAAAAAATTATTGGCCCGACCCGGGATTTGAACCCGAGACCTCTTGATTGGCAGTCGCATACTCCAACCACTAGACCAACGAGACAGTCATATATATATATATATATATATAT
>PKRV01002007.1:89083-109692 GCA_003709505.1 Hyphantria cunea
TATATATATATATATATATATAGGCTAGCCTAGTATGAACTCCAGCTCTCACAAAGGAACTCTTTACATAGATATCCTGTAACTAAACTTTTTCCATGCTTTGTGAGAGAAATAAAGTTTATTATATTTTGTACGACACTCCCAAAGAGGGTTGACGTCAAACAGGCGATTCTGGATCCGGATTGAATGCAACCTCTAAAGGTGAACGTCGAACGGGGGAAAAACTTCTTCATTAAACGCACTCATTTCAGGAATTACTGTTAAGATATAAAGATTTTTTCAGTGATAGCTAGCACATAGGCTATTATCACGCTACGATAAAAAAGAAAGGAGTATTAATGAAAAATATTGCATAAACTGGAAAAAAATATTAATTTAATTTCGCTACGAGCAGTAGTAGACCTAGACGAGGTCGCCGGTTTCGCTATATTGTATATAATATAACAAAACGATAATATTATCATATCATATTATCTAATGTGATAATCACATTAGATGATATTAGTATTATAAAAGTGAAACTAAGTTTGTTTGTTACGCTTTCACGCGAAAACTACTTAACCGATCTTTGTACACATTCTTGGAGGTATTAGAATTTTACCGTGGGAGAGTCACGCTTCGGCATAAACGGACCGGCTCGGCCGGAGTGATAACACGCCCTCCCAGAAAACCAGTATGAATCAACGCTTTCGCTGTGTTTCACCGAGTAAGTGAGGATACCGGAGGTCCATACTCCAATCCTTCCCCCCATCCCCCAAAGGCCGGCAACGCACTTGTGACGCATCTGCTGGCGGTGGTAATAACTTACCAACAAGGATACATCTGCTCTTTTGCCACTTATTCCATTAAAAAAAAACATCTTCAGAATTTCACGGAAGTACCCTGTAGGTTTTAATTCCCTTGCGAGTATCGAAAGTTTACAACATAAACGGCTGCATCTATTGATTGCGTTGGCGTAAAAGTTTGATTTTTTCGCAGTTCCAAGGGACTGTAGACTTGAATTTCAATCTCATACCTCTACTCGTTCCTGAGAAAAAGGGTCTTAAGAGACGAACAGACGGACAACAAAGTGATCCTATAAGGTTATTCGTTTTTCCCTTTTGTGGGAACCCTAAAAAAACCTAGGATACATTTTATTAAATGTGAGTGAAGCAGCGGACGAAAGCTAGTATTTAATAATTACTTTAGATACGCAGTTTGCTCGATATTGTCGTTTCCCTCTCCACATTTTTTGTTTTTAAAAAACAAAATTACTCTGATATCTTCACAACCCAATATTTAAAGGTATTTGTAACCATAATAAAATTGAGTTTCCATTAAAAAGCAAATTGATTAAACAACTTTAGTCAAAGAATTTCCGCCCTAATCACATAGAAACCTTTCCTTTATCAAAAATCTGCTAGCTTCACATTTTCACCCTCCAATACAGATTAACTCCTCAGTTAATATATCATTACTGGCTATTGATGTCCCCACCTATTCTCATTAGCGATAGTGTTGGGACACCCTGATAACGGTATAATATAGTAAAATAATACGTTTTCTCTTTAAATTGATAAATGTATGTGAACCTATACCTATTTTGTATGTTATTGTGAGGAGTCACAAGTCCGATTTCCGTACGAGGCAAGTAGTTGTGTATTGAGCATTACCATTTGTTCTGCATCTGGTTTTTACATCCATAATGTAAGACACAGTAGGCTAGTCGAGTCTAATGATGCATGGAGACACAAGCACCTTCGGCAAGATCGACCGCGCGGATCTTAAAGCTTAGGAGGAAAAGGTTGAAGTTTTTTTAAATAGAACTTACAAAAGAGTTAAACTCTGAACGTCATAATACCATTATTAGATCAGTTTCTATATGCCAAATTATATTATTGTCAGTCGCATAATATACATTCAAAGTGTGAAACTTTTTTTATGAAAATTTCATTGTCAGAAGACTTTTACAAGTAAGTCAAAATTAACAAGCTAGTGGAATCTTGAGCTGCAAAAGTTCATAGGTGGTGCTTGTCGCTTATCAGCAGATTACATATTTATACATATACAAGGGACATACGACATAATGGAACGCGCTACCGAAATCAGGATGTCCACAAGCCGTCTCACATTCAAGGCAAAATACTTCGGAATGAATTGGCCGAATATTCACAACGATAGTATCCGACTGAGTACTTTTATTTTAATTTATATTATTTGATATTATCTTCTATATTATATTATGGTATTGAATTTATCTATAGGTACGTTTATGTATTATTTATATAACTTATTCCTTTATGTTTGTAACAATCTTTGTTTTTTTAGTTATGTACTGAACTAAGATACACCATTTTGCAACTACCGCCTCATATTTTAATATAACACAAAGGTTGACTAGCAGAAAATGCCCCATGGCATTAAGTCCGTCTATGTACAATATTTTCATTAAGTTTAAATAAATAAATAATGGTAATAACAATACCAAAAAATAGACCTGTGTGGTGTTGAATTAATTATTCGTGTGGTGACAGATCAAGAGTGTAGAGTTACCACTCCTATCCAGCCCTCAGACATTGCAATAGACCAAGGCAGCATATTACGTAGGACAGCGTCACTGCAAAGAGAGAAAACGTTAAAACAAGTCCTTTGCAAGCTCCTCTCTGAGTCTATATTTAGTAATAGGCTATGAAAACTGTCGATAAAAAAATATTGAAAAAAAACTGTTATTTGTGTTCCATACCTAAACATTTTCAGCTTAATCGTTAAGATAAAGGAACGGCTTCTTTTTATGATCCCAAAGGCATAAAGTCTTAGATAATGATCTCCTCACATTCTATTAACTGTAAGTCAGGGTATTACATAACCTGTATTAAGGTTATTGATAGCCGTGATGTTTACTTCATACAAATAAGCTTGAAGACGGTGCATAAAGTAAGTTTTTAAAGTTCCGTCCGTCCAAAAGTATTATATTAGAAAGGAGAAATAAAAAGAAATGTTATATATTATTGACGCTGGTAAAGTAATAACATTTAATGATACTGCCGCTACATATCAAGTAATGCGGCAACTTCCACAAAATAGTGCAACAAAAATATAATAATATATAGAGATTCTCCTTTTACGTTGGAGAAACATGCCACCACGTTACTTCACGTAGTGAGCACTTCTCGTAAATCCTTTGGTGGGATATCATTAGATATTTTTGAATCTTTGAATTAATGCACTGTTTGCAAATTTGACTACACGTATAGCCTAGTGGCCTAAGCGGTCGCCGCGTCGCTTCCTACTTCACATGGGACAACACTTTGTATGATCCACAAACTCTTTTTATGGGTGTTCTTTGTGTCAGTTTCATGTATATTTGTAAATTCTCCCGCGACACAGGATTTTTTCCACGTGCGGGAGTTGCTTTAAAATAATGAGGTGTGTCGTATGTATAACCACTAAGCTAACCGTTTATACTGTTTCTGTAAAATACTATTTTCGCTCGATCTTGAAAAGTACCTATTACTTAACTAAAGCCGAAATTGTTTTATAGAATAATTTCCCTCCTACTGCAAAAAAAACTGCTACCGCTGAATGCCGAATACTTTTCCATCGCTCCGTTTATTAATGAAAGGAATACTCAGAAAACTAAAGACAAATACCCTACACAATAAGGAATGCTTTCTGGACAGATCGTACCAAACTCGTATTTTTTCTGTGCTTCGGTTGACGAGTGGGTAATGTCCTAGGCCACAGAATAACTAATATGTAGCACTGACGTCCTAGGCATTAAGTCTGGCATTGCATTATCTTTTGCTGCAGTTAAATACTTAAAAAGCACTAGTTGGATACTGGTTATATTTAAAAAAATAGCAATCTTTATTAAATATAATGTATTTACCTATCAATTCAATAAATACATACTCCAACTAACATTTATCAACTATATTTTTTTATTCGATTAATCGAACCAAATCTCAACAAAAACAAAGATATTTTTTGTACATTCCCTGTATAGGTAAGCGTTTTACATATTTTTTGTATCTGAATATTTTTCCGTGATGCAAACCTTGGCGTCCCGGGACCGCAGCTCATCCACTGTCAGATTACGGTTGAGAGCATTCTTAGAACTACTCACAATATATGCCGCCTCTCGAGGGAACTTACCATTATGAATTTCGTTTTTGAAAGCAATTCTACTTTGTACACAGTAATAATTTTACAAATGACTAGATATATCGCATGTTGTGCTTTAATTCTACACCTAATGAACCTTTGATTTATGTTATTTTATACTTGACGACGGTGAATATAAAAAATTTATAGTTTAGGCGATCTTTTTATGTTTACATATTGTACCATAGAGTCGAAGCAACTGAACCGATTCTAACGAAGAAAGTGCCAACACATTCGTAATATAATAATGGCTCGGGTGACGTAGGCGATATTAATGTTATCAAAAGTTTTTACGTAATCATTTATAGTTTCTTAAACTCTTTCTTGTTTATGAATACTAGTGGTCGCACAGCCATTTGACTATAATTCATTGTTTTTTTTATTCTTCTAACTTTCTGCACTCCTACTCTGTACAGACTTTCAATGTGCCAACTTCATACTACTCTGTTCTCATAATTTTCGTAAAAAGGGGTACAAAATTTTTTGTTTTTAAATTTATGTATGGTATAGTGTAGACCAGTACACTGCTAAAACCTATAGATAGTTCTTCAGGAAAAATTTCTTCTATTCCGACATTTTCTATAAGATGAACAAGCAGCTCTATGCAATCCTTTCGATTAAGATGCTAAGTTAGCATTGTACTATACCCTAAGCTGATAATATTTGAGAAAATGTACCTCTCGTCATCTTATATTTTTCCAATAATGATAATATTTCAAATATCTGACACACAATGTCCTCTAATCCCAAACTTATGCAGAGCTTGTGTTATGGATACCAGACAACTGATACAAATAGATATATATTTTCTTTTGTAAACACATACATGTAGTTGCAAATCATACAAATATTTGATCCCACCAGGGAATAGAACCCGAGACCTCAAGCACAGCAGTTGCTACCACTGCGCCCAGCCAAGCAAAAGCTATAAGTTAGTTTTATTGATATTGAAATGATTACATCGAATAGCCAACCTAGCCTGGGAAATGAATTGAAATATGAATAAGTAGTTCTTTTTGTTTGTTATTTTAAATAATAATGGTAGATAGTTTTGAACACATTTAATAAAGGTGACATTTATAACTTAATATAATGGTTAATAAACGGCCTGAGTAAAAACATTATTAACGTAAGTTCTACAACACTCACTGTACATTTTGTAGGGCTAATCGCAAAAATTATAACAGATGTTAATTAGGATACAAGGCAGCCTGAGGAACATTCTTAGGTACCTCAACGACACTCTTGGAATCTGTCGTAAAATGTGTCGTAATCCAGAACTTATGTTATACACTTGTTCAAAAAATGAAAGACAGATGAAGAAAGTTTGGAAGAAAAAGTAATATTCCAGTTAAAGCAGCTCTATCGGCAAAGACGCATGGTAGCAAACCGTACATACCGAAACGGAAAGCTAACTGTTCTCTGATATCTTTAAATCTTTTTATAATAAGAAAGAATTTAAAAACTATTATCCGACTATGTAAAAACTATTAATAAAATTTATAGAGTCTGTCACCATGACACCTTGTTCGCTAAAATCAGTTCAATAAGTTACTGTGCTACGGAATAAATAAACATACATGGGCTGTCAAAACTATTACCTTTTATTTGGCTTAAAAATCAACAAGGCAAGGCATAATTTCTTATTATACTTAATCTCTAAACAATGCGAACAGTCTGGTAGAAGTAAATGAAGAATAATAATGTTGAAATATTAAATATTTTTACCTCGATATATAAACAATTTGTTCCACTCTTTTTAACATATAATCTTAAAGAGAAATGAGTGAGCTCTCCATTCAACCGATATATATTACAAGCCAGAAAGTGCCTGTGAAAAATCTTTTTTTATTTTTAATTTAAAGATGGCCGCGACTGTAATCTCGACTGACGACGGAAATTGGTTTTATGCTTTCGTACGAAATACTGTGTGTTAGGGTTTAATTGGATTAGGTAAACTGAATGCTGCGTACTGTAATATAACGGTAGTCTTTTTTATGTAATAGTGGCTAACGATCAGACGTATCGCCTGATGATGAGTGATTACCGTCGTCCATAAAAGAAATATACACACATTCATACATACATACACTCGAAAATATAACCCTCCTTGCTTCGCAGTCGAGTCAAAACAAATGATAGAGCAGATAACAGCTCTTTTAGACGATTTTCCTTTCATATGAGAAAGAATTGAGTATATAGCGTTATTTAAATTTGTTGTATTGTTCTTCCCTGTTTATCTTTTTGTTTTATTGGATTATGATGCATGTGAAATTTTGTTTGAGTATCATAATTCAATACAATATTAAAAAAAACCCTACACAAGCACTTTATCTAGTAATCATACGTCAAAAATGCCTTACATTATTTTGGAAAAAAAAGTTGATACTCTTACACTGCTGGACCGATATTTACCAAACATAGCTATGAAATACCGCAAGGAAACTGGATTTGAAATGAAAAAACCGCATCGCAATCGGTCCATCTTTTTCATCGACATCGACGTCAAACTTATAACACCCCTCCTTTTGCATCGGGGGTTAAAAATTGATATGAATTAATGAATTAAATGTGAAGTTGACTTGTTTTTGAGATTTTCTACAACAAATCTGTAATAAAATGATGTGAAACTACCAAACGCGACGGTTATGGTCATTATTTGTTTTACATCTTGCTTGATTACCATGTGTTAGAACGTCTTATGATGCGTTTATACGCGTGCCACGCCTCGACAACCCTTCACAAATATAAGTGTGTAAACGGGCTGTTTGGTTTGGGTTGATTGTGATAGCTTGTTGCCGACCCGAGTAGGTGTCGGTTTTTGATAGGAAACGTGCGCGAGTGTTTGTACTTTGTGAGCGACTGCCAAGTCGTCGCAGAGTGAGAGAGAATACTGTAAGAGTAACGATAGGCTATGTAAAATTAGGGTGTAAGTGTAGTGGTTAGTAATTGCTGCGAACTTTTCCAAACCCAGCTTTAATTTTTTTATAGTATGTAAGTTTTTAGAAACAATTTTTTTTCCATAGTGTTGTTCTCGTACCACAGACAGTACCTTATTTCGGAGCCAACGACCGCGTTTGAAATTTCTACAATTATTATTGAATTTTGATAATTTAAAACATTTAGTTGAAGATGAAACATTTCTCGTTACATCCAACATTAGTACAACTGTATAGTAAGTTTGCTGTCAGTTTTTTAGACGTCAAAAAAATAAATCAAACATTTGTAACCAGTCAAAGTATGCTAAACTCAGTAACAAACTGCCAAATGAGGAGTTACCCTTAACGATATTTATTTCAAAAAGATTCTCTCAGGTAGTTTTTGGTTACTTGTTTTCAAATATTCAAACTTTATTTTATCAAAACTTTGGCATAACTGCCTTAGAAAACATTCAAATCACAGAAATAGTCGATGAGTTTGGAATACTTTACTTTCACTAACAAATTCTGAAGGAACAACATTTTTTTAATTACAACATTATTGGTTTGACTACTTGCCTTGCTCACAATAGCCTTTATGAGAAATCTTGAAGTCCCTAAAATTGCAAAACAGAAAGGAATGCTCGAATTTTTTTTCGCATTAGGAAAATAAACTCTATGTCGCAGGATACTTTACAAATATACATGAAACAGAAACAAAGAACAGTCAGGCTCGAAAATCAATATGTGGGTCGCACAAAGTGTTGCTCTATGTGGGATTTTAATCCACTACATATGACGTTGCAGAAAGCGGCGTGGCGACCACTCAAACCATTAGGCCACCCGTGCTGTCAATAAGAATACCAAATTTTCTCTGCGTAATCGAATCAAGAGTGAGCTAAGGCAAGGCGTAGACAAAGTAAGATTACTAACATTGCCATGAGAACTGCCAGAGTTAAGTGGCAGTAGGCGGGGCACAACGTTCTGTAGTAAGTATGTACAGGTGACGGAGTGTAGATAGGTAGGCCGGTAGGCCCCTACAAGTTAGTTCAACAGCTTGGTGAAGGTGGCGAAAAGTCGTAGGAAGTAAGCAGCATAGAACCAGTTGTTGTAGAGAGCCTTCGCGAAGGTCTATGTACATATAATGATGTTATTGAACAACTTTAAAATAAAAAAAGATCATAAGTTCTAAAACTAAATATTCAACGTCCTCGTCCTAAGGGATTACAATACACTCTCCTTGTTCTAATCCTGGGATTATTTAGTTATAATCTCGAAATCCCAGAATAATTCCGCAATTGTAAAATAGTTACAAAAATCATGTTTTGGCTTTTGTTCTATCATCAACATTATCAAATATTTTAATGACTCTATTCGAGGAAAAAATCGGTTAACGGCCCATCTCCAGTTATAACTAGACAACGGTCTAAATTTAACATATAAAGAGTATCCTGCATAACAATAAACGTAAATAATCGTAATCAATCAATCATGTTGAATAAAACGGAAAAAGTATTTTAACTAGACCACTTTTAAGTATATATAGATTATTGAAAACGGTTGTAAATTGGATGCTGTTTTCGGAATCAATCGGAAGGAATCGGTAGGTGGAAACCTACTGTCCAAAGAGAGAGTCTGTATTGATGAATACTAAAATGCAGTTTTCTACTCCTATTTAACAAACAATCTTAGTAAGGCTATTTAATGCATTGTTAACACAATCTTTTAAACTTGTTTTTTATGAGCTCATTGTGTCCCACTGCAGGGCAAAGACCTCGCCTGCAACAAGATACTTCGCTCTATTCAAGGCCAGTTTCAGCCAGTCTATGCGGTAGGCATCAAAATCGTCGTGCCATCTTTTACAACGTTTGTCTCGTCGTCGGCGTTCGACGACCTTGGCCCACCGGTCCGGATCCATACGGCATACGTGGCCGACCCAATCTCATTTAATCTAGCAGTCTTCTTGCCCACATCCATAACTTTAGTTTTGGAACGCAGCTTTGAGTTTCTAAAGATCTAAAAGAAAAGCAATTGGTCACTTAAACATATTCGCTTGGCACAATCTGGACAATCATTCTATCATAAATTGGCATATTGAAAAATTATATATTCTCAACCCTGACTTTGGTTGGTTTCGCTATGTTGGGCAATGCGTGAACCTTAAATTTACAGGTCAGAGTAGCCAAGGTGTACCTGATAACACGGTAGGCGAAACGCATGCCTGTAACAGAGATAGATTAGTAGAGGACAAAATATCTGCATATTGTTAAAAGCGTTAATCTAAATATTCAAGTTAGGAAATGTTAACCTATGCTACCAGTAAGGTATTAATATAAAATAGGTTATAGTATAATTAATACTTATATTAACTGTAATTTCAAAATTCTTCCAATGGATATACAAAAATTAAGTCTATAATTTATTGCAGCCTGATTGGCCACCGTGGTTTTGTACGCCGGAAACGCATTTCCAAAGAGAGATCTAGCAATAGACTGTCTAAGGCACAAAAAACACACTCAAAAGCCACAAGTGATTTGCTTGCCTTTGAAGGGGAAGCTCTTTTCTTGAAAGATTGGAGGTAACGTCGGTTCGGAAATACTGCAAATTGGATGTGTAGACAAAATATTTTCCGATGTATGTATTTTTAAAATATGGTATATGGTTACAAACATAAATTACTAAAAGTTCAGTAGTGGTAATTCCTTAACATAAATGATGTTGAGATAAAATAATCAATTAACGATTAAACTCTTTTCAAAAGTTTTTAACTGATTTCATGAACACAAATAAGAGGTCTTTTTATTTATTTTTTTGTGGAATAGAGGGCAAACGAGCTCACGTATCGCCTGATGGTAAGCGATTATCGCCGCCCATGGACACCCGCAACACCTAAGTGCGTTGCGTTGTTGTTGGAGGATGTGGAGGGGGATAGAGAGAAAAAAAAAAACGAAGAAACATACAAAAAGTTTAATAGAATTACAAACCTCACGTCATACTGTGGGAGAGCCACGATTCGGCATGAATGGGCCTTTTTTCTTTTTTTTTTGTACGTTTCCCCCCCCNATCCCACCGAGGTTTGCGGCGGGCGGTGTGTCGGAATCGCACCGACTAAAACCACACGGTGTGCCAATTTGCGACTGAGACGGGAGGGGTCCGGGTACTGCTGTTAACACATCTGGACCCGTCCCAGTGTTGAAATTAACTCTTTCTTTTTTTTTTACGTGGTTGAGTGCCTTTACGCACTTCGCTCCCCCCCCGCGGGGACAGGGGGTTCGCTTTGTGTGGGACTCCTGACTGATTCCAGCCAGACTACCCACTAAACCACCACGGTGTGCCACTCTGCGCCTGAGACGGAAGAGATCCGGGAACCGCTTTCTTACGCCATCCGGACCCCTCCCAGCGCCAGCCCGCACTGAATTGGGCTCCATCGTCTGATGGTAAACTCTCAAGTAAGGCGACGTACGGCACACGCATAACGTCGCCTCCCTCGCGGGTGGCCTGTAAAGCGGATGGGGGGAAAACAACGATATATAGGGAAAACGAAGACCAACGAGCTATCGTGGCACGACGGGCGGCTTCACGCCACTCGCGTACCTCTTCGAGCGGAGGGCGAAAGCCATTCTCCGCCCGGAATTCAGCCACCCGTCGGTAAACTTCGGCGAGCACTTCCGCCTCCAAATCCCACGGGGGTGTTCCGACCAAGGCGCACGCCACCTCGGTCGACACCGTGCGGTATCCGCGTATGGCTCTGACCGCCAATACCCTCTGAGGGCGCCAGAGGCGTGCCTTATTCTGGGCGGTCAGAGTCGACGCCCACACCGGTGCGCCGTACAGCGCCATCGACCGGACAACCCCCGTGAAGAGGCTTCTCGTTGCGACGCTGGCTTCACCCAGATTGGGCAAAAGTCGCCCAAGAGCAGAGGCAGCGTCGACCAGCTTCGGAGCAAGCAGTCGGAAGTGCTCGTCGAAAATGACCTACCGTCGAGGATCAGGCACAGATACTTCATCTGGGCCCGAACTGGTATGATGACCGAGTTGACCACTATAGAGGCGCCGGGGGGCGGCCCGCGACGGGGCCCATGGAAGAGCAGGGCCTCCGACTTGTCCAGGGCCACCTGCAAGCCCAGCGCCTCGATGCGCCCGACCACCAGAGAGACTCCCCTGGTGGCCAGGCACGCCACCTTCCGAAAGGCATGAATGGGCCGTCTCAACCGGAGTGATATTGCGGTCTTTCAGAAAGCCGATGTGTAACAGCGCTTGCGCTGTTTTACCGAGTTAGGGACGATACGAGAGGCAATGTCCCAACCCCTTCTTCCATCAATTCCATCTCACTTATGACGCCTCTAGTGTTGCAGTTGTCTATGGGCTAGTTTGACACATATTCCATAAAAAAATAGAGAGATATTTGTTAAGGTAGGTAGGAAAAACTGCCTCGTTGGTCTAGTGGTTAGCGTAAGCGACTGCAGATCAAATGGTCTCGGGTTTTATTACCGGGTCGGACTGCTATTGCGTTTTTCTTACAAGAAATTCTTAAAAGCAGCCCGGAGTATGGAATATCGCGGTGATTCCCGCCCGTACCTCGGAGAACACGTTAAGCCGTATGTCCCGGTTGTCAAGAACAAATCATTATTGGCAATCGTTATTGGGAAGTCAGTGCCCTTAAATATACCGACAACTTTTTNGCGGCGCCGCCGCCGGCTGCGGGTGTAGGACCTCCGGGCACGAGTACAGGCCGCACGGAGGTCCGCCAACTCCTGGGACCACCAGTAGACCTCCTTCCGTGGAGGCCGACAACCTCGAATCCGGGGCATGGCCGCATCGCAAATCTGCGTAATCGCATCGCGAAAGCGGCCAGCCCCCGTGTCGACCTCCTCGGCCGAGGCCCGCGGAGACAGCCAAGACTGAACAATGGCTGCCTCCTCCAGCAGGTCCCTATCGAGCTTGGCGACAGCCCACCGCGGAAATATACCGACAACTAGTTCAACTTTCAAATTTAGTTCACCCTCAGAGTTGTGGAGGTCCGATACCAGTAGCTCCGTGTAAAAACTGATATTTAGGTAAAACCGGTTGAGCTAGTAGCTGACCCCAAATCTTGGAATTAATAAAGGCCAAGAAGAAGAAGAAGGTAGGAAAAAGTAGATTACAGAATATTTTGACAAAAAATATATCATTCTTCCATAAATATTTTATTTGTAAACCAACTTGAATTTTTTCCTAATACTCGTATTGAAATAATAAGTGTGTGTTCGAGCGTGTGTGTGTATGTGAGAGCTCGCGCGCGCGCGTTTGTGTGTGTATGTGTGTGTGGGTGAGTGCATGCGAGTGGGTTCAAAGTGTATGCGATTTATGTCTGAATGTATTTATTATAAAGACTATTGAGTGCTGTTTTTAATTACAATATCATTTACTTTAATAAAAAAAAATATTTTAGGGGGCAACCTTTTGAAACTCTTACCTATGTAAGATCTGAGTTCTGCCCCAAAAAGCCTGATATGTAAACGGCCTGATTTTCCCTTCATTTTCTGGCAGAAATTTGGGTTAAATACCATGAGGTCTGGAAAGTATTTTGGGTTTACTAGCCACCGGGATTAGTCAGGCTTTCATCGATCTGATAGTCCTAAGTAACAGCATGATCCTATCATCTCATTAATGGAACTAGTTTCAGTTGCATTAATTAAAGAAAAATGAACATTTCTTTGTGTGTTAGAAGAAAAACTAGCTGGTTGGTCAATTGACGGCAAGTTGAATAGTCAATACTGAACAGTATGATGTATGGTAACAATGAATATGCAGAATAGACATCCAATTGAATATTGCTAACATCGAAGTTCCAAGCACAAATTGGACTGGGCCCATCTCAACTTTATAACAAATATTTTTCATGAACGTAATCAATCAATGATGATGATATTAGACTTCCTCCTAAATATGTAATACATATATGACAAAAATAAAATGGAATAAATACCTAGGGTAGATATAGGTGTAGGTGTGAATTTATGTATGTTTCCATACATACAAATTGTATTTAACAGTTTTCCAGTTCTTGAAAAAAAGGTAAAACTTTGATGATACAATAAAGGTACCTTAGCACTTGTGTACCATATACCTATGTATAGTATTATATGTATGTATGTTAAATTCATATGTTTTGTGTATCTAATAATATAGTATATATTTAATAATCTAGTTTATTCATATTATTTATATTTAATGTAGGTTTTTCTCTTACTTACAAAATTAAATCTCTTTGCACCTACCACATCCTATTTCTACATCACCTGAAGGTCGACTAGAAGAGAATGCCTCAAGGCATTAAGTCTGCCTTTGTACAACATGTGCATTAAGTGTTAATAAATAAATAAAGGTAGAAAAGCTATGACATTGAAAAATTTTTGTCAGCATTCTTTTGTTTAGTATTTTTATTTATGCATAACGTGCTGNTTGTTTCTTAATAAAGAGACTGTATTACTTAATTAATACTCTTACTTGGTACTATGGCCTATGGTTCCAGGCTAGCTGATTAATGATCCAACTCAAAGTAGAGGATGTTGTATCGCAACTTCGGAAAAAATTTGCGCTTGAGAGAGCAGAAAGCCTTCACTAATTTCTATTATGAAAGGATTAATATTAACAGTAAAATTATGTGCGATTATTAAACTCAAATTATTTAGGCTGCTAATTTAAATATTGATCCTTCCTTGGGATCAACACTAATATTCTGAAATAGAAAACACAAAATAATGGCACTCAGGTTTCTGGAAATTCTACCTAATTTAAGCCTGGCGTCATCATCACACATAAATATAAGGTCATTGAGAGCCGAAACAAACTTGTGTCTGAAATCGAGACCTCTTTGGAAAAGGTCTCAGACTGGGGTAGACTTCATTTAGTCCAATTCAACCTCACAATCCGCTAAAAACTGCCGTTGGTCGTATGTTCTCTTTTTAAAGAAACTCCCTAATCTGCCTCAGCCAATATTGAAATATTTGGTGTCAACATATCGAGTGAAGTCCAGTTTCAAGGTCATTTGAAGGGCAAGGCCAAATCGGCCTCGAAGAAGCTTGGCGTGCTCAATAAATAGATCGAGACGGTATTTCACTCCGTGCCACCGCCTTTTGCTTTATATTTCTCATATTTATGAAGACGCTTCTGGTTTTGCGGGTCTCCATAGACGGCGGTAATCGCTTACCATCAGGTTATAAGTATGCTTGTTTGCCCCTATTCCATAAAAAAATACAATCCGTAAGCACCTCTGCCTGTCCCTTATGCTTTCACAGCTAAACGGCTGCACCAATTTAAATGAAATCTGACATGGAGATACTTTGAATCGCGATAACCGATATGATATTTTAAAGCCAGATTGTAACTTTTTTCTAACATTGCATTAAAAATCTAGGCTAAGTATTCATGTACACAAACAATAAGTGAATCTATTGGAGTGATTAAAACCAGCACCAAAGTTTTATTTATTATTATATTTTCACCAAAGTTTTATATTCATTAATTTGTGTTAATCTTAGACGAAAACCTTATTGCATTTGTGGTATAGGTTTACTCACAGAAAGTTCCGGAATCAAATGAAAGTTGAGTTGAAGGTAGGCACAAAACTTTAATGTCACTCACAAACAGAAGGATAAAGTTCACAGTAATAATAATAATAATAATAATAATGATTTATTGATCTAAAATATTTACAATAGTAAAAACATAATAAATCCACTGACACTTTACAATATTACAGTTACAATATTACAGTAATTAATACATTAAGTTTAGATGAAAAGGAATACAATTAAAAGTCATACAACAACACGCACGATACTTAGCGATTCTAATTATGATAATCACCAACTAATACAATTAACGCAACACGTCAGGTTTCGCGCGACCGAGGGCAGTTCGATACTATTCATCGATGCGCTTACACCGGCCGATTACTATAGGCCTCGTAAGAAAAGGTGTGGTCCCGTTACGGCAAATGTATACAATATCAATAAATATTATTTGATTTACTTGTATTATTTATATTAATAGTAATTGTTATTTATTCTAATAGTAATAATATATAGTGATAAGAAAAGAGTAATAATATCAGATAATGAAATGTTTACATAGATATCAATTCAATAGAATAGGAAACAGAATATTATAAGGATCGACTTCGGATAGTATAAATATGTGTATATATATGTGTGGTAGGTAAGTAGCCTACACATTGATATATTGTAAAAATTCTTTTCAAGAAAAATATTAAATTATTATTTAAGTTAAAGTAATAAAATTAATTTCACCTGCGCATAAAAATTGCGTCAATGATTATTAGATTCAGATGATTAATCGTATGATGGGTACACTTATATTGCAGTAAGTTCCATTAATATGAAAATGGCTACATAAAGGTGTAAGAATCGAATATGTATACCTAATTTTGATCGTGGCATTGCAAAAACTAATGAAAGACGATACAACATAAGACTACTTTAGAAGGAAATTAACTTTCATATTAATTTATGTTAATGGTTAATGTTTTATTTAATTGTGCTTTACGTATGGTATATATAGGGGTGTATAGGGGCGAACCACAATCTTCCGCTCCCAGCCAACCTCACCTGCATGCGGTGCACCCTGCTGGATAACAAACGAGGCTCTGGCGACCGACCGATGGCGGTATATCCATCCCAACAGGCGTAACTAAATACAATTGACCGGTGATGGGCAGCAGCGTCACCGATGCAACAAGTTACGCCCTGCAATCGCCAACCCGCCTGCCCAGCGTGGTGATTATGGGCAAAAACCTCCTAAGCAACGGAANCTTCCGCTCCCAGCCAACCTCACCTGCATGCGGTGCACCCTGCTGGATAACAAACGAGGCTCTGGCGACCGACCGATGGCGGTATATCCATCCCAACAGGCGTAACTAAATACAATTGACCGGTGATGGGCAGCAGCGTCACCGATGCAACAAGTTACGCCCTGCAATCGCCAACCCGCCTGCCCAGCGTGGTGATTATGGGCAAAAACCTCCTAAGCAACGGAAGCCACGGCCCCCAGTTTCCGGTAGTCCCGCTATTCCTGGTCATTGTGGCGACCACGGTTACGGCGAGACAGGGGGTGCTAAGAATCACCGGGTTAAGGGAGGCCACCACAAACGACTGACCCTGGCAACATTCAACGGCCGCACGTTACGGCTAGACTCGCATTTGGTACAACTTGAGGAGGAACTTGGGAAGATTAGGTGGCACATCTTAGGTTTATGTGAAGTCCGACGAGACGGGGAGGATACCATAATCCTCGACTCAGGCCACCTGATGTACTTCCGCGAGGGAGACCACCTCCACAACTAAAACCCACTACAACGTTGTTCTGGGTGGCTTCAACGCCAAAGTGGGAGTACAAACCTGCGGCGAATCGGTAATAGGATCTCATGGATTTGGAAGCAGGAATCATAGGGGGCAAATGCCCATCAACTTTCTCGAACGGGAGGGGCTGTTTTTGATGAACTCATTTTCCGAGAAGCGGCCCCAAAGAAAGTGGACGTGAAAAAGCCCTGACGCTATGACCAAAAATGAGATCGATTTCATCATGACGGACAGAAAGCATATATTCAGAGACGTCTCAGTGCTCAATAGGTTTAAAACCGGTAGTGATCACCGTCTAGTCCGAGGTTCTCTGAATGTCAACTTCAAAGCTGAACGTGTCCGCATGATGAAATCCAGGCTCCAACCAACTCTGCTCCAAGTCGAGATGGGATCTGAGAAATTCCAGTCAAATCTGGAAAACCGATTTGTTGCCATGGAAACCACAAGAGACGTAAACCAGAACCTTGAAAATGTGGTTCAAATCCTCAGGAATGAAGGTACGATATTTTGTCAAATGCAGCGTACAGGCACGAAGTCGAAACTTTCAGAGAGGATACTAGGGTTAATGAAGAAAAGACGTGAGAACCCGCCAGTCACTTCATCGGCAAAGCGGACTCTAAACCGAGAGATTGATAAGCGACGACACGACCTCCGATGCTCCAACGCTCTTTTGATTGAAAAAGGAATCGAGCAGAATCGGTCATAAGTATTTGTGAAATCTCTTGGAAAAAGCCATTTGACGAAGTTGACCACAGCAAGGGGAGAAGTCGTTGCTTCCAAGCTGGCTGTCCTTTCGGAAGTAGAAAGCTTCTATGGCGATTCGCATGCATCTCGACCTGATCCCGAAAATGAGGACCCTCGAGCCACATTAACACGCCACTTCACCGAAGACCTACCAGAAGTCAGCATTGATGAAATCGAGATGGCTCTTGGACAGCTGAAAAATGGAAAAGCCCCTGGAGAGGATGGCGTTACTATAGAGCTGTTAAAGGCTGGAGGTAAACTCATACTAAAGGCGCTCCAAAAGCTTTTCAACGCTGTCCTGTTCGAAGGGAGAACTCCAGAGGCGTGGAGTAGGAGCGTGGTCGTCCTATTCTTCAAAAAGGGTAATAAAAGCATGTTGAAGAACTATCGACCCATTTCCCTCCTGAGCCACGTCTATAAGCTGTTTTCAAGAGTCATCACGAACCGTCTTGCGCGAAGTCTCGACGAATACCAGCCACCGGAGCAGGCTGGGTTTCGGAGCGGATATGGCACCATAGGCCACATCCAAACAGTGCGGCAGGTAATACAGAAGACCGAAGAGTATAATCAGCCCCTGTGTCTAGCATTTGTGGACTATGAAAAGGCCTTTGACTCGATCAAGATCTGGTCTGTTCTGGAGTCTCTGCAACGTTGCCAAGTAGATTGGCGGTACATCCAAGTGTTGAGATGTCTCTATAAAGCCGCCACTATGTCCGTCCAAATACAGGATCAGCATACAAGATCCATACCATTGCATCGAGGAGTGAGACAAGGGGACGTTATATCCCCGAAATTGTTCACTAATGCAATGGAGGACTTGTTTAAGACGCTGCACTGGAAAGAACGCAGTATCAACATCAATGGCGAGTACATCTCTCACTTGCGATTTGCAGATGACATCGTCATCATTGCAGAGACGCTGCGGGAGCAACAACAGATACTGAACGACCTGGCTGACTCTTCTGTATGTATCGGCCTACGGATGAACTTGGACAAGACCAAGATCATGTTCAATGAACATGTACTACCGGAACCGGTTGCGGTAGACGGTGCCGTTCTCGTAGTTCAAAAATATTTATACCTCGGGCAGACTATGCAGTTAGGTAGAAACAACTTTGAGGACGAGGTGAACAGAAGAGTCCAGCTAGGTTGGGCAGCGTTTGGGAAACTTCGTCGGGTCTTCTCATCGTCGATCCCACAGTGCCTAAAGACCAAAGTCTTCAATGCGTGCGTCCTACCCGTAATGACATACGGAGCCGAAACGTGGACACTTACGGTTCGACTGGTCCATAAGTTCAAAGTCACTCAGCGTGCTATGGAGAGGGCTATGCTCGGCGTTTCTCTAAGGGATCGCATCTGAAACGAGGTGATCCGACAAAGAACCAGGGTCATGGACGTAGCTCACAGGATTAGCAAGCTGAAGTGGCAGTGGGCTGGTCACATTTGCCGAAGAACTGATAACCACTGGGGTAAACGAGTTCTTGAGTGGAGACCGCGTCTCGGCAAACGTAGTGTAGGACGTCCACAGGCCAGGTGGTGCGATGATTTGCGCGGGACGGCTGGCAGGAGCTGGATGCGAGAAGCCATAGATCGAACTAAGTGGCGTGAAATTGGAGAGGCCTATGTCCAGCAGTGGACTGCGATAGGCTGATGATAATGATGTATGGTATATATGGTACATATAATTATGTTACGTAATATTTTAAACATTTTGTCTAGGTACAAATTGGACAACCATTCTTTCGTCCATAGGCATAAGGAACATTCCTTTCTTCTCCACCTCGACTTCGTTGGGTTTAGGAGTATCAGGCACCACTCGTATCTCAAAATTGTATATTATTGATGACAAAGCCTGTCTCAGCACGTGGAAAGCAAAGCGCATACCTGGAATTGCAATTAAAATTATTGTAAACCAGATACATTACTTAACAAGCGCTGTCTAGCGAAAATAAGTCGAACTAAGTTTTAACTACAGTTTTTGCATCGCACGATAAAATAGTTCCCAGGCTAACGTGTACATTAATTATCATTAGCTTTTAATAGTTCTCTACTAGACAAAGGCTTCTCCTAAGAAAGGAGGTTTAGGCCTACTATAGCACACCGGTTAGACGAGTTGGTATAGGGAACGTGCCAAGATTTCCTTTACAGTGTTGCCGAAGTGCTGTGATATATGCACAAGCTTTGTCTTGTTTAGTATCAGACTGCGTATCTGATAGCATGTTTGAGATGTGTAAAATATTCATTAATATAATTTTTTAACAAATTTTTACTTACCAATGCAAACCCGTGGTCCATCTCCGAAAGGTAAAAATGTAAAAGGCGTAATGCTCCGTTCATTTTCGGGTAAAAATCTATCAGGGTTGAACCCCATGGGGTCCGGGAAGTACTGTGGATCTACGTGCATACCCACGGCATTTAAGTAGACCGGTGTTCCAGCAGGAATAGTCAAATTTTCGTCGATTTGATAATCTTTTGCAGCCACGCGATCCAACCACCCCATTGGTGGATACAATCTCAGAGTTTCTGTAATAATAGAGAATATAGTTAAAATTATTGCACACAATAATAACGTTATAAGTGGCTTACTAATACCACAATGAATTTCTTGATTCAAGTGAAGAATTTTAGCATGATGAATTTCAACAAAATAAAAGGAAACACCAGAAATATGGTGCGAATGATTAGGTACGTTGTTAACTTATTTCTTTTATTAGGCGATCTAACAATAGTATTGAAATTAATAAAGAGAGCTAGGAAGATGATGTTGACTTCATTCATGTGATTAGCAAATAAAATTCTGTTTAGCGTAAAATAAAATGTTATATTACTGCTTTCATTTCATAAAAAAATATGTTACAATTCGTTATCAATTATCATTAATTGCTTATAAAAATAAACATAATTATATTTACAAAATAGTTATATCATGAAAAAATGAAGTATAATTACAGAAATTTCATTTATTTATAATTATAATTATAGAAATAAAAGTAAAAGTAAAGATCTTGCTACTTCGATGTAGCAATCGTGCACTTGATTATAAACTTAAACCAAGCTTAGGTTGACTTAGTGTTCACAAGACCACCCGACCGAGGAGGTCGACATGGGGGCTGGCCGCTTCCGCAATGCGGTTACGCAGATCTGCCATGCGGCCATGCCCCGGATTCGAGGCTGTCGGCCTCCACGGAAGGAAGTCTACTGGTGGTCCCAGGAGTTGGCGGACCTCCGTGCGGCCTGTACTCGTGCCCGGAGGTCCTACACCCGCAGCCGGCGGCGTCACCGCGGAGACGGCGGGGTGGACCAGCTTCATGAGGAGTACCGCAAAGCGCGGGAAACTCTGAAGCTGGCCATTTACCGCGCCAAAGAGGAGAAAAGAAACCCCTGGGGTCACCCATATCGTGCGGTGCGTCAGAAGCTCCGCACGGCGGCCCCCCCCCCCCCC
>PKRV01002007.1:110585-148166 GCA_003709505.1 Hyphantria cunea
AGGCGGAAGTGCTCGCCGAAGTTTATCGACGGGTGGCTGAATTCCGGGCGGAGAGTGGCGTTCGCCCTCCGCCCGAAGAGGTACGCGAGTGGCGTGAAGCCGCCCGTCGAGCCACGATGGTTCAGTGGTCGTCGCGGCTGGAGGCTCCACGTGCTGGCTTCGCCACCGTGGAGGCGCTCCAGCCCGTCATCCTCGTGTGGGCAGGGCGGCAGCACGGGACCCTTTCCTTCCGACTGACGCAGGTGCTTTCCGGGCACGGTTGCTTGGGAAGTACCTGCACTCGGTCGCGCGGAGGGAATTGAGTCCCGCCTGCCACCACTGCGACTGCAGTGAGGACTCGGCCCAACACACGCCGGCGGTGTGCCCCGCTTGGGCGCCGCAGCGTCGGGCCCTCACTGCAGTCATCGGAGGAGATCTCTCGCTGCCGGCCGTCGTACGCTCCATGGCCGGCGGCGAGAGCAGTTTTACCGCGGTCGCGACCTTCTGCGAGGAAGTCATCTCGCAGAAGGAGGCGGCGGAGAAGGTCCGGGAGGACAATCTCCACTCGGACCCGATCCGCCGCCGGTGAACCGGGCGGCGGAGGCGCGCCTACCAGCGCCTCATGCCGCCCTGGGTGTGGCCGCAGATGGGCGGGACGGGTTTTCCCCCCCATCCGCTTTACAGGCCACCCGCGAGGGTGGCGACGTTACCGGTGTGCCGTACGTCGCCCACCTGAAGAGTTTAAAATCGGATGACGGAGCCCGCTTCAGTGCGGGCTGGCGCTGGGAGGGGTCCGGATGGCGTAAGAAAGCGGTTCCCGGATCCCTCCCGTCTCAGGCGCAGAGTGGCACACCGTGGTGGTTTAGTGGGTAGTCTGGCTGGTGTCAGTCAGGAGTCCCACACAAAGCGAACCTCCTGTACCCGCAAGGGGGAGCGAAGTGCGTAAATGCATTCCACAAAGTCAAAAAAAAAAAAAGTGTTCACAAGACCTGTATTAAGTTACATACCTATAGCTAGTTACCAATAAAATATTCTCCAAGAAAGTACGACGAATCAAAAGAAAATACTTAAAATCTCAATGAGACCAAACTAGAGAAGTAAATAATCATTTTCTAAATCGGCTCACAATTAACAGACCGATATTTAAATATTGGAAAATTGGTACCAAATGGAAAAAAATACAAGTGAAATTAAAACCTCTTCTTTTGAAGTTGTTTAAAGAGGAATCAGAAGCCCAATAAACTGATGGAAATTTTCAACATTAAATACCTACCTTTTATGACACAATTGTAGTAGGTAAGCTCTGATAGAGCGCTGGGGGTTAAATCTTCACCTTCATATTTTTGTCTGAGATTCTGAATTTCGTTGTACAATTTGTGCTGTGGAAACAAAAAAAGAAACATTAACCAACTGACCGAAACATATGTAACTATATAACATACATACCAGAATCTCATTTCATCATCATCATCATCATTATCAACAGCCTTTAACAGTCCCCTACTGGGCATAGGTCTCTCCTTACAAATGAGGTTTTGGTTAACTTCACCACGCTGGCCAGATCAGTATAGGGTTTCTTTCAAGTTATCCTTCTCAGTTTTGACATCGTTATTATGAAATATACAACATTTTGTAGTTTTTTTACCGCCTCCAAATTTCAAAATGTTCTAAACTGATTAAGCTTAAAATTTTGACGCTATTAAAAAATCTATTTTTATTTAAGATATTCAAATATATTTTTCACCATTCATCAGTTTTGTTTCTTATTTCCATTAATGCAACCGTCGCCTTTGAATACCAGAAACTCCAGTGAGTGTGAGCAATCACACAATTACAGTTAATTGTGTGATTGCATTGCCGCCCTTTCAGCTCTTTCTCTGAGAATCAGGATGAAAAGAATTCGAGGCCTGGTAGCTTTACTCACTCCGATATTATACTAGCATCGGTTTTCTGTGCGGCCGTGGTACCTAATGTGTTTTTAGATAACGTTTGTTCGTTTTTACCTGATGTTCTGGATTCCATGCCAGTAGATAACACAACCAGCTTAAAGCAGAAGCAGATGTATCGAAACCCCCGAGTACGAAGATTGAGGCTTGAGCAATAAGAAAGTCTTCACTCATGTCTGTATGACAAAGATTTTATGCTAAGTTTCTTTTTTTCAATACCCTGCAAAAGTATCTCCACTCTGCCTGAAGAAAAGCATGAGTACTACCCAAGAGTGGGTTCCACCAAACTCAATGGGAATGCAGATGATGAAGCATGGTGGCCTATTAGTATGCTTTTCACCTCTTAAAGGACACATAGTGGGAGGGAAACACGAACGCTAGTTGTTGCGGTTTTGTAACGTGGCTAACGATTTACTCATATGTTTCTCGACAGTTTATGGTATAACATCAATAGCCTTTAGTAGTCCACTGCTGAAAATAGTCCTCTCCTGATGACATAATTCATTGGTTCAGCGTATGTATCAAGTTGTTCTTCTCTTTGCAGGGTTGTTGTTCTGCCTAGCTTGCTCCCTTAGTCAGCAGTTACGGTACCCTCAGGATAAATAGGGGTAGTAACTCTTCATATTTTTAATCTTTCACCAGCCAGGATAATGAACATTACTAAGCGAGATAGATATGATCGATCGATGTGATTTAAAATTCAACTTGATATGAATTTTTAATACGACTGATCAAAATATTATACTTTACCTTCGCCTTCTTCAGCAGCTTCTTGTATCATTTTAATTAAAGCGTCCAAGAGATCTTTAGGTTCTTTGATCTTTTTATCGAATCCTCCTCTCTGAGTTATGACAGAACGGCATATGTGACGCAGCCTTTCTAATGTCTTCTTTGGGAAAAATGAGAACCTGTCGACGGCAAAACAGTATAGAGGTGACTATATCTCTTAATCTTAAATAAGGTGAACGTATCCTGTCAAAAAGGTACCTTCGCGGTTTTTAGCTTACCTAAATACATCGACCAATTCTGGGAAAAAGAATATACTGGACCAACTAAGCCCTCTGTGCAGACCGAACTTCATAAATTCCTTGGCAATTTCCTTCATGATACTATTTCCAGTCTTAACCGACTCACTCATAATACCAAATGCCGATTCTCCTATGATGTCCATCGTGAAGTCTGACAATAGTTTCTAAAAAAATATGAAAAAAATATTATAGTTCAATGAAATTAAATTATAAAGATTAAATGTTACAGATAAAAAACTTAGTAATGTTTGATCTTCATCCTATAAGGTGAAGGAAGATTTAAATACTCAAATACGATAAAAGATAAAAAGGTTTAAGATTGAGCCCAGTGAATTCTTTGCTATGAGAATGTTTAGTCTCCAGGTTTAAAATATAATTTAAAATGAATGCAATAAAAAATAGGTAGATTAAAATCAAATTTGTTTCAGTAATAGCCCATACTCACTCTAAGATGTATATTATTATTTTTAACTGATTCATCTCTGATACGCTCTAATAAATCATTCGTTTTCATTCGCACAATACCACTGTGCATCTTCAGCTTGGCAGACGTAAATACTCCGGTTAAACGGCGTCTCAGTGATGTCCAGATTGGATCCTAAAAAGGTAATAACAATACACAATCAATCTGAACGAAAATTATCTCGGATCATATTTCTACATCACCTGAAGCTCGACTCGGAGAGAATGTCTCATGGCATTAAGTATGCCTTTGTACAACATATGCGATAAGTTTTGAATAATAAATAATCATAAGATAGTATATTGTATCCAGTATCTTTCCCTATTAACTAAAGATCGAAATACCAGCTCTTTAACCATCTTATCTAAATTACCAGACTATAGAAAAGAGGTTTTGACCTTTTGTACCATGCTGGCAGGACATTTTGGTACATAGTTTGTTTCAAGATTTCCCCTCTCTGTTGTCTAGACTACTTTTTGCTTAGGTTATATTGAATTAAATTCTACTGAATGATTCAAAAGCAATACTCACGTTGATCGCGAACAAGTTCAAAGATCCTATAGGATCAGTCTTCCCGGAACTAAGAAAATGGTTTCTAAAGTTCTCCGAATCCTTGACTAGAATCCTTCTCGTTAGTTCGGGACTGTGGACCACCAAGCCTGGTCGCCAGAATAACCATATACCCACGTATGGAGCTTTGAAGTCTTTGTATACTTGGCGCATCCAAACAGACTGGCAAAAAACCAATGCAAGGTAAATGTAATGTTTTAAGGGGTCTTTATAAATACACAAAATTGAAGCTGATGAAAATATTACAAATATTCAGGAGAAGTCCTGTGTACCTATTTCAATTTGGTTCAGTTCTTGAAGGCTTATTTTGTTTTTTTTTAATAGTTCTAGTGATAATTCTACACATCTCACACACGGGAATTCGATCGCAAGCTAATAAAAATCTATTATCAATTATATTGTATACCTATTACAGTTATAACTTCTTGAATCACACACCTTTTAAGAATCAATTTCGGTACTTTCTTGTAGGGTCGCGATGATGCAATACGGTGAAATAGTAAATGTAATGTAAGCTAATGTAACAAATCACTACTCGGGCTCTCTGGTCTGTCCGCTCCACTCATACGCAATGCCATAAATATAATAACCCACTCTAAATAATAGGGAATCCGAGTAGAAGAAATAATCAATGCACTTGTACAAAAAAATTATAGTCAAATTTTTTATTGCTAAAGATTCCTATCGGAAATATTTTTCTTTCATATCTGTTTAAGATGTCCTTGACCTCGTTTGATGCTAACTGAACCAAAGAGGAATAAGACCGCTAAAGAATTAAAAAAGATGAATCAAATGACGTAAATATACATTTAATAGTTATTATCAGTTTTATATTAAGCTGATTATGTGACGTGTATATTATATAATCTAAATATTTATAACTAAATTTTTTTGTGTTAATAAATGAAGAAAGAGTATCGAATTAAGAAGGACATCACAGATTTTTTCAGAGACTGTTCAAACGGCGTGGCAGTCTTCTCTACACTTCCTACTGCAGTGAACCTTGTGGGCCCTGAAGAGTCTATCTCTCTCTCATCATCATCGTCTTAGCCGAAATTAATTCACTACTAGACATAGGTCTCCTTCAAGGTTCTCTACAAAATCCAGTCATGTGCTGCTCGCACAATTAAAAAAAGATTTAGTTTCGTCTGTCACTCGAAATAATTGGTTATTTGGCTCAGATAACAGCTTATGAACGAGACATTTTTAAGTCGACGTCACTATCTCCCTGTGTTATTTATATTTGTAATATTTTTTTCCGATAAGAACTACTTAATGGGAATACATGTTCTACATTTAATTTTGTGCTAAAATTAATTTTATCTTTCAATAAATATTTAGTTAGTATATTTCGATTCCATTATCCATAGTAATTTCAAATGTAAAATAATCAAGGATTTATGATAGGTGGATAATGGTATGCATAAGTTTACAAATAACCCTTATTTGTATACCATTACTACTTACCAATACATATATGTTTTTTTTTGTAAATACTGATTATACTTAGAAAACACGCAAACTCCGAAATGAATATTTACAGATCATAAAAATATTTGATCCAACCCGGGAATCGAACCCGAGACCTCAAGCTACGCTTCCACGTGCATCACCGAGGCAGTATATTAAAATAACTATTTTACACACATGGTACTAATAAAAAATTAAGCAATTCCACAAGGTTTTCAGAGAGTTATAAAGAATAATTCAGACTATTTAAATTTGTTAAAAAATCTGAGATTATAACCAAGTCCTAGTAAATATAAATACATCAATGTGAACAAAGAACAGCCAGCTAGTAATTTTTAAATCTAAAAAGTACTTACAGGATTTTGCCGCTGCAAAAACGTTAGACTTCCCAAAATCGGATGTGGGGGGTAATGAGGCACCCCTCTCCTATTCCAGTAGTTTTTCACGTTGTGCCATTTTAAGTACAAACATAGACAAATAAAAAACAGCACAGTACTAAAGAGAATTAAAAACATTGTTAAATAAAAAAAAAACGTAACGTCTCACAACTCTAAAATTAACAATAAAAAATAAAATTTTAAAATAAATTTATAAAACCGTGAAGTTAACCAGTTCTTCGTTTAATTTTTCTTTTTTTTCAAATTAAAATTTTCTTAATAATTTTAAAAATACAAAAATAAATATTTATTTTGTGACTGTGCGTTAAGCGATCGGTGTTGGACAGATATGTTTTAATTGTGAGCATATCTATCGAATACCCATATATATATATGCTATGTCCAGACTATATCGCGACCAGACTTCTCTTTACTCTTATAGATAAGGATTCATAGCCCCGACAGTTTTAAGATAGGTCAAGACTAACTTCGAAACTTCCTTCTCAAATGTTTCAAATAATAATAATATATAATTTAACTAATTTGTGTATACATTGTAACACTTATATTGTATTTTAATATGTATAAAAATGTACAATATCAGTAATAAAATTATAGCCTTGGAAAATAAGTTTGATATAAAAAGTCTGGTGGCGTTGACGTGCAGGTCCACCTCAAAGTAAGGTTCAAAGCCCACATAGACTGGACTTTATGTGATAGAAAAAATATTGTTCTTAGTCTACGTATTTTGTTTTGTCCGTTTCACGTATGTTTGAAGGCTCTCGAGACACTGGAAAATTCCCTAGAGTCTTTTTGAAAACAAAAAATGTTAAGACCCTCGTCTTATCAAATGTTAATCCAAGCTATTGGCTATTTTGTATAAGAAATATTAACATACTTTTTTTAAACAAGCTTTTACAAGAATAGAAACATAAATCCACTGTGTTCAACGCTTTTGGCTTTTACTTGAACTTGAAGTGAGATATTAAATGCACTTAGCATGAACCTTCCTTTTCTAATTTTAAATAACTTGTGGAGAAACGAGTATCATGTCCCTTCAACACAAAGGGAAGATCCTCCAACCAGGCGAGGTGATCATGCCTTTCGAGCCCCCGCCCAACGGTTGATGTTGGAAAGTTGTATACCTATATATTAATCGGCGCGAGAACTGCTATTGCGCGATTCAAGATTGGTAGCTTCTTCGTACACTAGCTTACTCCGTGGTTCGGTGTATCTTCGGTAGATGGAGTTGTCATTATTTTTGTTGCCGCTGTATGTGGAACTCGCCACATCACTTTGTAGGTTTTAGAAAGCGAATCGAAGCGAAACACTTGCAATTTGACTAAGAGGGCTGTAATAGTAATGTGTAATATATTGACACTATTGACAATTGATGTAACAAATAAAATACCCATACAAACCATCGTTCTCATCACACAATAAATAAATACATTCCATAACGTCTCACAACTCTAAAATTAACAATAAACAATATAATTTTAAAATAAATTTATAAAACCGTGAAGTTAATAAGTTCTTCGTTTAATTTTTCTTTTTTTTCAAATTAAAATTTTCTTAATAATTTTAATTTGCATCCCCTTTTTATAGTGGAAATATCATTCTTGATATAAAACAGATAATTTAAAACAAAGAAATACACAATATTTAATGGGTATTTTTTTTTAAATTGTTTTAAATCGTCTCTTATGCAGAGTCTGCAACAGTGACTCGACACACACAATAACAATCATCTATTTTGTCAAATATTTAGTAAAAGCTATTTTAGTATCCGATTTTCCCAAAAATTTTAATAAAATATATCCAAATTTTCAGGACAAATGATAATAATGATTAACGTTGTAGTTAAAATTCGATTCATCAAGACTAAAACTCGACTAAAATCCTGACCACTAAATTGTTTCTTCGGCCGAACAATGCTAATTAGTTGGTGTGTTATTTGCTTCAAGTATGGTACAAAGTTGCTGGATACAGGGCAAAGTTAGAAGTCTGGCAAACTTAAAGGTACTTCAGCCTGTTTTATTACTACCTGCCCTTTGGCTCAGATTGCTCAGATTCCTTTCTATTCTTAGTAAAAGTTCGTTTGAGATACAACTTTGGAGTTTCCAAGTGGTTTTGTTTAATCTGTTACTTGACTTACGAAATTAAATTCTGCGTTTTATTTCGAATATGTTGAAAGTGGATCGAATTCTTCTATTAAAAATTGTGACTTATATAAAGTTTAAAACGACTTAATATCGTTTAATTGTCCTCTCACACCATTTCTGTAATTCTGTTGAGATAGCAAAATAAAAAATTAAGCTATCTCCATGATTTTGAAAAGGAGAATATAGCTCTAACTATGCGCTTGTAATTCTGGAGTTGCAGATGGATGCCGCTAAATAAATTTTTAACGAATATTTTTTACCGTTTCTCAGATCCTCCAACCTGTTTGAAAATTGAATATTTATAAATGATACTAGAATAAGAATAACTGTGTCCGGAGAGGATCGTAAAAGCATCCAATATTCGCCTACTAGGAGTGAGGCGAGGGTTTAGTCGCTCGGCAGGAAATTGGATGGCGACGACTATCGCGAAAACATGATCGAGCGTAGCGTGCAAGATGGTGGAAAGCATACATTGTGGTTCCATTGTATATCAGGTTATTAGTGTATGAGAAAAAGTTTAGCATAATTAACTTAACGGACGGATTATTGTTTACCGAATGTATCTTATTATTTCTCGCAAAAACTTAGAATGGATTTAAATGAAACTTTTTTGTCATATAGTTTACACATCAGAATAACAGATGGGCTACTATTTACTTCGACATCCGTGGATGGAGCCGTGGGCTAAAACCTAGTAATGAAAAATTTTTTTTTTACGGTATTTTGACGAAGAAGCAGAAATTAATATTAAATGACTACCTCTGCCCATAGACGCTACTTGAGATAGGTGTTTTACTAGATAAAAAAGGTTTGGTTTTTCCTTTGGTAAATCACTCACTCAGTAAAAAGCTACCGAATTTAACAATTGAGCAAACAATATTTAAAAAAATATTATACATATATATGTATATACATATACAGAGTGAATTTTTGAGACGAGACAGTAAGGGCAAGTACCTTAACCCTTATAATTACAGGAAAACGCTCTTAGGAGACTATCCATAAAATTTTAAGAATATTTATAATAGAACTGCATTTGCAGATTTAGAAAAAAATGTACAGTCTGTATCTGTATTATAAATTCGAATGTAACTTTGTCTCTCTCTCTGCCATGCTGTCATGACTAAACCACTGCATGAAATGAAATTAGGCATTGAGATACTTTGATTCCTGAGGAAGTACATAGGCTACTTTCTACAGCGATAACCAAGGGAAATGCGGGCGGAGCCGCAGGCAAAAGCTAATTAAAATATATAAAGGGTTTTTATACATATATTTTAACTTCAATACACACAGAGTTCAATTTGGTACAAAACAAGAGCCGCTGAAGTGAATGGGAATAATGAAATTCGTGGTTACCTATTAATTATTGCCTGAAGGTTAACAGTTTAATCATGCACAGCTTAGAATTATAATAAACTTTATTGTGTATCATTAAAATATTACTTATGCAGGAGGTTGAGGCATCTGTTGGACTTAGTAAACCACACTGAGAAGGAAATTTTCTACTGGAGATGTATACCTAGAGATCTTCTACCTTCTTCTATTAATTACTTATTTATTCTTCCTAAGTACCTAATTAATTAGTAAGATTCTTATATAAAGTGATAAGTATAAAGTGATAACTCAACAAAATTTACTATTTTTTCCTTAAAATTTGCTATAAGACCGTTATTAAATGCCTAATGCATTTTCTACCAAGCAATTAATTGGAGAAATAAGTATAACACTATAAAAAAGGCTAAAAAACAAATATCGGCAACCCACGAAGGGTTCCATAATCGTTACTTAAAACATGCGAACTTAGAATGGGGCTTTTTAATTTATAGTTTTTATTTAAAACAGCAAAATTAGCTTAGCCGCAAATAAAGTCGCGTACAAAACCCGTGAAAAAATAAGAAACAGTTTCAGACGTTTGCAATGTTTTGCACACAGCTCTAACCGTGCCGTGTGCCAAAACACCCTCCAACACAATCAATTGGCTTCTACATTTCGGCTTTACTACTAACAAATGACAATACATATGCAGATAAGAAAATGTTCTAGCATAAACATACAGCTCGAAGACTAATAGCTTTACCTTTTAGCCTGTAAGAAATCGCTTTCAAGGATATGGCTGCCATTTTTACGTGGTTGTTAATTTGATGAACTCTATATGTATTAATTATTAACTGATGTGCCATTAAGTTCATTCCCTTATATTCTATACTTCAGTTCTTCTTTTCTCAGTGGCACATTTTGTCTGACTAAAGGAGAAATTGGGGACTAAAGTGACTCGAAAAATACTTAGAGGGTGTCAAAATCTGAGCTCAACCGGTAAAGAACTTTTAAATTTTTGAAGTGTACACAACTAAATATTTTTTTATAAAAATACTAGCTCGCCCAGAAAACTTCAAACCGCCATACTTCCTTTGGGAATATTTTCTAAATTTTCGGAAAAAAATGTATTAGTATTAGTATTAGTATTTATTCCCGTCTCAGTTTCTTACCTGTTGGGTAAAATAGCGGACTTCGAAAATATAACACTTCCAATTATATCTATATATATATGTTTGTCCTATATTTTGCTTTGTCATATATATATATATNTAATACAGTCGAATTTATAGTACAGTCGCAAAACGTTTTTGATGCCCATCGATCCTGTATCTTGTTGTTGTTCTCTGAGAGGAGACCCGAGCCCAGCAGTGGGACATTATGGGTTGTTGTTGTTGTATTTGTTGATCCTGTTTCTTATAAGGATCAAAAGTCTCTACAGGACCGACTGAAGTTTAAATACTAGAAATGTCACAAATCGCAAAAAAACTTTTCCCAAACATTTGTAAGTAAATATAGGGGCATAAGATCATTACAGTTTTGGTCAAGCTGGCCTCGTGGCTTACTGTACCTAGAAGCAAAATCGCCTACCTTAGTAGACAATCATAATAGTTTCATCGATAATCTTCTACAACATTAGAACCAAAACAATTGACAATAAAATAAATCATTTCAATATGTATTTTAGACACAGACAAACTTAACTTACTTTTAGATTATCTACGAAATAAATTGCTCAAAATGACCGCCGTTTCACGAATACATAAATATAATCGTTTTTGTACTGAGCTAGTAGCAGCGGATAATTTTCTTGGATGGATATCATTTAAAATCCTTGTTAATGCATTTTTCAGCTCCTGAATACTGTTGTATTTCTTTTAAGTAGACTTCGATTTTAGGTAGCCCCACAGAAAAAAATCGATAGGCGTTAGATCGGCCACTTAATTGGACCATGTGTCCACTGTGACCCGAACTGTCTTTTCAAACCGGAACGCGTAAGGCGGCTGTTGTGTGGCGGAGCGCTATCTTGCTGAAAATAAACTTTGAACTAATGACAGGAGCCATTCATCCAACTGGTTTTGGAGATTCTCTAAAATGACGTCGTTATACACGGCAGAATTAAGAGTACCTTCATAGAATTCCACCATTACCACTCGGTTTGACATCGCACCACACCAACATTTAAAGAGAATCGAACTTGGTTGTAGCTTTCCCGAACTCTGAGAGGGTATTCTCTAGACCAATAGTGATAATTTTGTCGGTTGTACATTTAAAAAATTTTTTTCGCCTAACCATATTATGTGCTTAAGAAATTCTCGACCTCTACTTATTTCTCCTTTTTTCTTCCTATTTGCAAAAGGTAATGGTTCGTGTCTTGTGCCTTTAATACTAGAAGAAACACCCACTGAAAAAGCGACATATCTGGACGATATCTCTGGATCTGACTTCACAGAGGTTAAAATAGCAATCTCCGTGTCTAGCACACGAGGCTACCGCACTAACTTATTTTTGAATGAACTACATTCTTTGAGATTCTTCAAAAGGTTTGTAATTATCTTTCTTGATGATACTTGTCGCAATGGACACTTATTCGCGTACCACACCAATGCAGATTCTGTGTTCGTATTATTTACGAAATACTTTTCAATTAACCCCAAACGTTTATGATTTAAAGACAGTTTTAACAAGAAGTACATAAATTAATACTAACAATCTAGAATATTCTTAGCACAAACATAAGAATGACCTGAATCGAGTTCGAAGTTTAAAATTATAACTTTTTTTTACTTACCTACTTTTTCAGCCAGTATTGTTTATAGCGGATTATGGCGGATCTACCCATAACAAAGAATTGGGCTACTTTATAGGTTTGACTCTTTTTCCGAAATGTATGGGACAAGTTTTTTTACGATTTCTGTTATTTCCAGTACTCAAACCTCAGTCGGTCCAGTAGAGACTTTTATCTCCATTAGAGCCTTCCTTAAGCCTTAAACAAAATATTTAAAAAAAATTGTCGAGCAGTTCACGCGTTTCGGGGTTAGCAACACGTTTGGCTAATAATTCTTTTTTATAATAATAGTAGATTTATTTGCTTTAAACACACACTTTCAATTTCCAGTTTAAATTTGCGTCTATGGTTACGCCTAGAAACTTTGTATGTATCGCTTCTTTGATTTTTGTGGTGTTTAGTTTAAAGGTATATTTATGGCTGCGTGGATAATGTGCGTGAATTCATCAAGATCAATGTGCAAATTATTATTAGTTACCCAATCAACTAAAATTTCTATATAACTATTGATGTCAGCATCGTGGTCACTGTCAACTGTGTTGTTTTTTTTATCAATGGCGACAATAATTAATATGTCATCTACTTAATGCAATTGTAATTGGTTACTTCCGTAATGTTATTCACATATAAGTTAACATTATTGGAGTCAATATCAAACGATAGATGGCACGTGTTATACCCCATCCACACTCTCCACAAGGCTACACGAGGCAACGCGAGTCTTACCTCGCCTCGCTTCGCTGTCGCTTTGTGTCGGTTTTTGGGCGCGAGTCAAAGGACGCGAGGCAATTAACCTCACTTCATAGAGTCTGGATAGGGCATTAGATGCATGCTAGAGCAAGATGTACAACTATTCGCGAATATAGCGCGCAACAGTGACTACGCGCGCTATTGTTTCGACGCCAGCGCAACATGTCGCACGGCTATACTCGCCTATGTCCCATCTTCGCTGCAGTAGTGTCGGGTGCAAAACAATAATATAAATACATCTGTTATCAGACATTAAAATACACTGAATCCTGACTTGTTGTTGTCATTATATTGTGAACATATACGAGGTGTGTTCAAAAAGTATCGCGAATTTTGAATTTTTGCGGGTTACGTATATTCGCATTTCGATTTTTTGTGGCGTTATGTTGGTACATATGTCTCTCACTTATGCTGACAAGTTCGGCCATTTTGAATGTTCAGTTAATTGTATAACATTTACTTTACCTGGTCGTTTAGTACATCACATCCTGCCTTGATAGTGGTCTGGGGTTCCTAACCTTAGGCTTTAACATTATCAATGTTATTTATCAGCTCTGTACTTTATATAAATTATATCTATATCTCAATACAGAAACAAAGACAAATAAACTTCATATTGATTAACGGGTACAGTTCTGGAAAATCTTTTGTTTTGGAGGTCAATGCCGTTCCTTGAGTGTATTATAGATAAATGAGAACTTTCAACTGTACAGAATCTTTTGTATTATAGGATAAGAGATATAGCCAACTCGGAACAGTATTGAACGTGTTTGGCGTTAAATTTTAGGCCATAAATGGGGATATGGTATGAATATCACCTTGACAAATCACCAGACGCTGTCACGGGAGGCACTTTATTGATGCTCTATGTTTTCAATACATATCATTAAAAAAAATGAAGGTATGGTAATGATGTTCTCTTAGCCGATTAAGGCCACGGCGGCCACTGTCTACGGAGACCAGCCAACTTCGCAGGAGATATTTAAGTGCACAAGTATGTGCGCTATTTTATCCCCTGCGGTAAAAATGTCCATCATCTATTCCCTTTCTCTCATAATCCGATGTGACGGTTGACCTACACGACTATGGAGAGATCGTCCTCCCATGAGAGATAGAATCCATAACATTAAATGCCGGAAGAAACCGCAAGGTGATCTTTTAAAAACAACTACATCACTCGTGTTGTCATGTTTATCAGGTTTGTGAAACCCAAAACCAAATTAACACACAATGGGTAAGGCAGGTATGTCTAACAGAGGGCTATAATAGTATATAAAGGTAGAGGATAAAAGTTTGTTGTATGTGAACACCTGATTTTGTTCATTTTTATAGTTCAGTCATTTATAGATACATATTGTAGCATTCAGATTCACCGAGTATTACCTGTTGAAATTCCAGTATGTAAGGGTTGGGTATTAGTATTGGGTAGTGTTTATTATCTGCTAGCTGAGTCCCGCAGTTTTACACGCGGTACATAAACAATCACGGGTACCGCTGCGGGTCGAAGCTAGTATCTTTATAAATTATAGCCTATGTGTTATTCTGATGTATAAGCTACGTTATTGGAAAGTTACATTAAAATCTGTTCGTTGTTTTTACGTGAAAGAGTAACAAACATCCATCCATACTTACAAACTTTCGCGTTTATAATATTAGTAGGATACGTCTATACAAATAAATAAAAATGGAGTGTCTGTTTCTAATATTGAAATAATTACTTTATAATAACTGCATATGTATGTTTACACGGTACTTATACCAAAATATCATTTATTTAAATTTTTGTCTGTCTAATCTGCTACTGCTAATGTGCTAATCTCTGGAACGGCTGGTACCTGATGATATAAGAAGTAACTTAGGCTATTTTTTAGACAAGCGTAGCCCAACGGCGTTTCCGGCGGTTGTAGTTGTACTATCTAGTATAACTTAAAAATACTAACTGATCCATGAGTCGTCTTCCTCTGCGTCTCTTTGCAATCATGCTCGGCTCCCATTGATTATCCTATTGGTATGCTTCTCAGCATTACTTTAACTATAACATCTTACACACGCTAAAAACATGAAAGTAAAAGGTAATAATTCGTTTAATCATTCCGAAAATTATCGTGTGCAGCATCGTGACACGAGAATTATTTAGATTATGTAAGTTTTATTTAATATTTCTGACAATTACCGTTTAAAAATATTTCAATTGTTTTAATGACTACTATTTAATAATAGTTAAAAGGTTACTAATAATTTTATAGTTTGTGACTACAATATTTGTTCATATTACAACTTAAGCGAACATGTTTGGCAATAGTTTCGATTAGTTGGTGTTCCAACAAAAAATCCCAACAACAGTATTTCTAGAAAACTTCGACATCGCTTATTTACTTGGGTTCTTAATATACGATAGCAGTCTCTTCTTCAGTCTACTTAAAAAAATCAAAGTTCACCCGTATCGTATACTATACTATAAGCTGACCGCTTTACTTTGGCCCAAATTAATGAAAAAGTATAATACTGCTTTCAGAATTCCGCAACTTTTAGACATACATGTACTATAAAGTCGATACATTAAGGTTTAGTAAATAATTATATCGAGAATAAGTCCAGATGTGCAACAAAAAAAATACTGTGGTTGATTCTCGTACACTACAGGCCAATAAAATACTTCAAGCTAACTTATTAATTTCTAAAAAATGTAAATGTTACTTAAGATTTATATTTTCCCAATATATCTTTAAGTTCCCAACTCAAGTTGTCCAAACAAGTTACCCAAAAGAGTCAAATAAAGCTATCCAAAGATCCATGATACTCGAACACAAAATGGCTGCCAAGAACATGACCGCGGCTATCCCGACACAAAACTATTCCAAGCCTAACCCTTCTTATCGAATTATTTACAGTCTTTCAAACCTTTATGTCCCTTCGTAAATATATTATAGGCTGTTTGGTCATATTTATTTTTTCTAAGGGACTTGGGCGTTGAATGATTGAAATGGTAATGTTGGTTGAAATTGAGTTTGTTTGACAATTGGTTATGTTAAACGTTAGATGTTTAGTACTCGCACTTATGATGCTCTGGTTGTATTTCGTAAGAGCAACTTGGGAACTCTCCTCAGACATACTTGAGAATGGTTTAAGAACGTCGTAGAATTCGAAAGAAACTCTGTCTATCGGTTTGTATATTGGGTTTTCACGATTTAGCCGCTGCATCGTTTTCAATTAAATTTGACTGTAAAAAAGGACGTAAGCCAACTAAACACAAGTCGAGCTGTGGGTAAAACCTAGTTATGTATATTTATTTTCAGTTCGTTTGTGTCTGATCAATTACTTGTTGTGTAAATTACATTTCACTTTGTGTTAGTTTTTTTACAGTAACACTATAAATATTGAGAAAGAAGATACACTGTATTTTAAATAATATTAATAAGGAGCAAATAGTTAATAGTAATATAATATAAAGTAGTATTACAGTTTGGTTCCATGATGTATAATAGAGTTTACGGTACATTAATTGGCCCAAAAATCTGCTGGGACGCAACTAAATCGAAGCTTATACAAAAGCATTCTTGAAGTGAAAGAAAACAAAATCGACCTTCACAGATCTTCATTTCTGGTACGTATTCTTCATTTGTATTGTTATCTTAGCCTTTCACGCTTATATCCGTGAACACAACTACTTTAATTAAAATCATAATTTACAAACAAGTAAACAAATACTGCAAATTTTCAAACCATTAATCCATGTCAATGAAACTCCAGCATATCTACTCCGAATTTGTAATTAAGTCCAGTGAAATACGGAAAAAAAACATTGACAGCACTTCGACCTAAATATCGGAGAGTAGCGTAGGGTCCCACTGTTACATTAGGCAGTTTACCGCCTAATGTAACAGTGGGACGATGATAAAACCGCTGTCAATGTAACAGTGGGAGTGGAGTGGGTGGTGGTATCAATTAACATTGATCCTTGCTCGTTTGTCATTATTGTTAACAACATTTAGCAGTTCACTAGTGGGTATACCATCTTCTTAGTAAGGCGAAAAGATATTTTATCTTATATGGTATCTTTTAGCTCTAACACATCTCTGATCCATAAAAGTGTTTTTTGTTTAGCCTCAAATATTTATTATAAACTTCCCAAAAGATATAAAAAACTAAATACAAGTGATTTTAGAACAAGCTAGAAAACTACTTTCTCACAAATTTTATTACGATGTCAGTAATAACTAAGATGACAGTCTCAACTTTAGACAGTATGGATTTTTTTATGTTAAGATTTGTACTAGTCGTAGAATATGTTGTGCTTCTTAATGTATGTTCAAACAACTTTGTACTATGAATAATACAAAATATAGTGTTGTTTTGTATTGAGGTTTAGGCCCACCACACCACGTTGACCAGATTGGATTTTTTTTTAAATCTAACAGTTCCAATGTTCGTTTGAGCCTATTGCGTATGGTTATCATTTATACTAGTTCTCGATGTTGCTACCACTCGTACATTTATTCTTCATACTATATATTTCTATCACTCGTTCTTTCACACTATACAGGTGGGATTCCTTCTAATCTAAATCTTCTATTAGAAGGCCAGGGGGGTTAGAATAGGGTTTATGTCATTTTTTTCTTCTTTTTGTAGTAATGTCGTCCTTTGTAGATTTTTCCTTTAATTGGCTTTAGAAGTAAATAACATTCCGTATTCTCAATACGTCACTACGTTTAAAACTAAAATTAACATATGCATTGTATATTCAACCTTAAGTTAATGTTTTAAAGATAGATATCTTTTGAAAAGTTTGCATGTATTAAATTTGTAACGTAATAAGTTATCAATCTTGTCATTGTTTACAATACCATATCTTGTTATTAAGTTTTATGTATTTCATACCAAAATCTGCTTTTCGATAGACTATAAAAACAACGACATTTAATGTTTTAATCTTTAGCCCCAGACAATCTCTAAAAGTGAAAGATAAATATCTCAACTGTATAAAAACATTACAAAATGTCATCATATTTAATTATGACATGATATTAAAATAATATTCATTACGTATGTGATAGCAGTTTTCTTGGTTAGTCATGATTACATTTCAATGTCATGATAATTAAGTCACAGTTATTAGTTAATGTGCTGTTTATCGTTACCGGTAATCATATGCGTAGTTTAAATCTATACCTACTAGTATTATAAAACTGAAAAGTTGGTTTCTTTGGTTGAACACGATTATCTCAGGAAGTACTAATGCGATTTAAAATCTCTATCAGTGTCATCTAGCCTAGTTATCGAGGAAGACTATGGACTTTAGTTTATCGAACAATAAACAAAAGGAGCGGAGAATCAATAAAATATTTTGACAAAACAAGGGAGAAGTACTCCTTTTGAGAGCTTCCCTTGCGTGCATTGCACATTTAGCCCCAGACAATCTCTAAAAGTGAAAGATAAATATCTCAACTGTATAAAAACATTACAAAATGTCATCATATTTAATTATGACATGATATTAAAATAATATTCATTACGTATGTGATAGCAGTTTTCTTGGTTAGTCATGATTACATTTCAATGTCATGATAATTAAGTCACAGTTATTAGTTAATGTGCTGTTTATCGTTACCGGTAATCATATGCGTAGTTTAAATCTATACCTACTAGTATTATAAAACTGAAAAGTTGGTTTCTTTGGTTGAACACGATTATCTCAGGAAGTACTGATGCGATTTAAAATCTCTATCAGTGTCATCTAGCCTAGTTATCGAGGAAGACTATGGACTTTAGTTTATCGAACAATAAACAAAAGGAGCGGAGAATCAATAAAATATTTTGACAAAACAAGGGAGAAGTACTCCTTTTGAGAGCTTCCCTTGCGTGCAATGCGTTGACGGTTGAGACACAAAAATATGTAAAATAAAAAAAAATGTTCTCGTTTACTAATTTTAAAAGCCCGCGTCATCATGTCTATCTTTTGAGGTTGACTCACTGCACTCTGTTATAAAATTCGCTACTGGCAATAGAAGAGTAGACGAGGTTACGTATGTCAGTTAGTATTACAAATGTACGTCACCATTACGCTGACTTTGTCATCAGCGTTTTTGTTTTATTTTCATTTTTTTATAGGTTGTCTTTTACATGTATAGCTATCATTATACAGTTCACAGGTCATTTTAAATGTAAGATACATATAAGTAACATGGCTTAATTTTCGCGTTTACGTGTTGTTGACTGCCTCTGTGGCGCAGTGGTAGCGAATGCGACTGCTTTGCTAGAGGTGTCGGGTTCGATTCCTGAGTCGGACCAAATGTTTGCATGATCTACAAATATTTATTTCGGAGTTTGGTGGTTTTCTATGTTTTATATGTATGTATTTACAAAAAAAAAGTATATAAGTATTAATATCAGTTGTCTAGTACCCATAGTACAAGCTCTGCTTAGTTTGGGTCTAAATGGCGTTGTGTTTTAAAATGTCTGAACATATTTATTATTTATTTATTTACACCCACACCTGTCTTTATAGAGCTATATCTTAGTGAATATACAAACAAACATATATATCCTATCGTTACCTTCCTTTCCTACTTATTAGGTGCTCCTCATTTTCCCTAACAGTGTTGTACTAAATGTCCACATGTACCCATTTATGTTTTGTATTTAAAAATAAGACGGGAAAATTAGGAGTACCTATCTTAAAAGGATAGGTAAGAAGAGGAAGCAATGAGCAAAAATATATATATTGGTCACGAAGATGGATAGAAAAATAAAATCTTGAGCAGGTGGTTTTATGTACCTGCAACTCGAACTAACTGTCAGAGAATAAGTAGCTAAGCCCTTTAGCCCACTAGCCAAAGTCTAGTTGAGTACTTCGTTTTATACGAGTACTTACTGATAAAACCGCTGTCAATGAGACTCCACCCCAATTTAATGTATTTTGACTTGCTTTGATGAATACGCGTAAAATATTTCTTTTTGTTTCACTCGTTAGTAATAAATTACAGAACTTCTTATTATTCAAATTAAATATATTCTTTTTTTCAGCTTAATTAGTTCGTTGAGTTTTCTTTCTTTGTTTAATAATTAAAATGTTTTCTTTCTAGTTTTATGGTAGCTACTACGGCTTTTGTCTTTGTTTAACGACTTGCTGTTGCACGCGGTTTTGTTCGAGTGATAGTTGATATGATTAATTTTTATATAATTAAAATTATCTACGTATGTACGAAAATGTCATTCGTGTTTTAAACGTATTTATTTATTTTTAATCAATAGTAATAATAATATATTTAAAAATGTAATAGATATGTATATATGAATTTAATAAAGAGAATAATAACAAATCGCTTTATAGTACACCAGATAATTACGTACATAACTTACAGCTAGGTAGGTCGGTAGTACAATTGGCGCCCTTATCGTTCAACGGCTATCTCTTCCATGCAACCTTGGAATAAAAATATATAATGTTATTGGGCAGACGTATGGTGTAGTGTCTGGTGCCTTAAAGAGTAATACGTAAGACGAAAAAATTAAATAAAGTATTAATAATAATAAACATATATTAATAACAATATTATATGAAGTACTGGTGACATAGATATAAAGTTATATATACATAATAAACGACATTCATAGATATTATATACACCCTGGAATTCAATGCTGTAACCAAAGTGACTACAATGACCGTTGATTATGGATTATTGTTGTCTCCCAGGTAATGTTCCTTTACCAATTTCTTAAAGGTGGTTTGAGTTTTTGCAAGTCTAATTGCGACTGGTAGGGCGTTTCATTGTCGTACTGCTTGGACAGAGAAGGACTGGTCGAAGAATTTGGTAGCATGTCCAGGCATATTTAATTTCAGATTTTTTACCGCAATTTAAGGTAACATGGGGTAGAGGGATTACAGAGGGGATACAGAATGTTATATAGAAGAGAAAGAATATGAGCATTCCAGCACTTTAATAAGAACTTTAATACAAACTTCCTTTTAACCCCTTTGGGAGTTAATAATCAAAAGCCTGAAGACAAATTTTCAAGCTACTATTTTAAAAATGACGGGTTTCTAGACTAGTCTAAACCCAATCTTTCAATTTTTCTTTTCTTAAAGTCTTTTACCTTTCCCTTAGGTGTAGAATATTTAGAAACGCTTTAATACATATCGTATACATATCATATAATAATATCCAAAAATAAAGATTTATGATTCTAACTTAAAAAAATGACGATCCTACTCACCAAATTTCATTACCCTAACTTTAATATTTTACGCTCGGCGATAATGAATCAGTCAGGACATATTATTTTATAAGTATAGATAATCGCCTATGTCCTTTTCCAAAGTCCAATCTAGCTCTTTACCATACATCACCAAAATCAATTTATCCGTGAAAGTGTAATAGACAGACAGAGCTACTTTCGATAACATCAATATTATTCTATGGAATAGAACGCGATTCCTGATCTCCATGAACATTGACATAAGCGAAAATGACCGATAAATGCTTCCACACATTTAGACTTCACCTTACCTTCTGACAGGCATGTAAAATGTAACGAAAATTCCTAAAATAGGGCTGTCCTAAACTGTAGACTATTAATTGACGTAAATAAGGTTCCATTACTAATGGACGTATTAGTAAGCTTTCTTACTAATACGTCCATTAGTCTAACTTAACTGCATAGTAAGTTATCGTGTGATTGATGAATTTGGAATGTGGCTTCGCAGAAAGCCGGTGTGAAACAGAGCTTGCGCTGTGTTTCACCGAGTGAGTGAGGATACCGGAGGCCCACACCCCAATCCCTCCCTCCATCCCCATCCCCCAAACGCCAGCAACGCACTTGTGACGCCTCTGGTGTTGCAGATGTCCATGGGCTATTCCATAAAAAAAAAGTTGCAACATAAGCCGCTTATTATATGATGTAGCTAAATAATTTACGCTTATCGCAATTTTTACTTTATCAGTGCTTTATGACGTTGCTTCGTACCAAATTTCAAAATTCTGATTTACCACGAAGTACCCTGTAGGTTTTGATTCTCTTGCGAGTGTCAAATAATTTGCAGCATAAACGTCTTATTTTATGATGTAACTAAAATTGTATGCCTTTCGCAATTTTTGTCTTTATCTGTGCTATAAGACGTTGCTTCGTACCAAATTTTAAGATTCTTAGAAGAAGTTACCCCGAAGGTTTTGATTCCCTTGCGAGTGTCGAAAATTTGCAGCATAAACGATTGTATCTTTTGATTGCGTTGGCTTATAAGTTTGATTTTTTCACTGCTCCAAGGGCAGTAGACTTAGGTATTTGATGATAATTTCAGTTTGATACCTCCACGCGTTCCTGAGAAAATGGGTCTTGACGGAGAGATCCTATAAGTGTTCCGTGTTTTACTTTTAAGGTACCATACCCTACAAGTATATAGGCCGTTTGTCTAACACCAACGTCACCGGGACCGGGACGTCACCGAGAACGGATAATTTCTGGTCGAGATCACATTGACGTGACGGTAATCCTTTGTCCACCACGTCGATCACGGTTAGACAGTTTATTGTAGCCATCGTGAGTGGTGGTGCGTATAAATAAGTCTTAGGGTGTCAAAATAAAGGTTTATACAAGTATACAGCCGACTATGTCTCATCCCGAGACTCTTGCCATCATTAGACTAACATTTCTGGACTAAATGTAATGTCTGTAAATGAATGCATCTCTAAATTTGCGCCGTCATCTCGTTTTCGGTGGCGTCCTGGTAACAATAACGGTAGCATTAGAATGTAACGACCAGAATAATTAGACAGGTCTGTAAAATGATAAATATTTGAACAATTAATAACAGTTTTATTCAAGTTACGAAAATATTTATAATGAGTCAAGGTCTTCCGTTTTGAATTCCGACTGAGCATGAAAAAGTAATTCAATTTATTTATAAATGCACAAATATATTCTCAAGACGCAGTTTTACCGTTTTAATCGAAGTAGAATTGTGTCTGAATATTTTTCATAAACTGTGGAAATGTTTTTACTTTTAATTTCAATTGCAATCATCTTTTCCCTGTGGTCATATATACAATGGAAAATAACAAAAAATTACTGGAGAAAAAGAGGGGTGCCTCATCACCCCCCTCATCCAATTTTGGGAAGCTTAACGTTTTTGCAGAAACAGAATCCTGTAAGTAATTATACAAAACATTTTCAGACAAATTTTATATTTTAATTATAAACATGTTATTACTACATATACTTACATTCAGCAACCTTTATACATTCTCCCCAGGCTGTTTGGATGCGTGAACTGTACAAGAACTTTAAGTCTCCATATGTGGGTATTTGGCTGTTCTGGCGTCCAGGCTTAGTTGTCAATAGCCCTGAGATATCTAAAAGAATTCTGGTCACAGACTCCGAAAACTTCAGAAACCGTTTGGTTAGCTCTAGTAAAAGTGATCCTGTGGGATCTTTGAATATATTTTCCATCAACGTAAGTATTCTCTTCAGGCGAAGAAGTCATATTATAATCAAAGTTTATATGGTTTAAATAATATCCTGATTGTTCAAACAAATTCTCACGCCTCTATACCTCCATATCTACGTATATAATAAGAGACAGACCTTCTACCAACCGGACACTTAAGAAATGATTTGATATAATCGACTGAGCCCTCAAAGTTTTTCTTAAATAAAATTATATATATTTCACAATAATTTCTTACATTAAGTCCATCGTACCTTAGAAGTTAAATAAAAGCAGGATTACATTTAAATTTTAGGACCCAACTTGGACTTCACTAAGGCGACGTTTTTCAAGTGTCTTCACTCCTGCTAAGCTGAAAATTCACAGCCAAATCATGCAAATTAAAACAAAAGACCTCGTACAACGCATCAGAGAAGAAACAGAAAAACGTAATCATTTACATGTAAGAGTGAGTACACACATCTATTCTATGTTTGTTTTTTACCTTCAAATCCCAATTAGACACAAAATGTATGAAATAGTCAGAAATAACAACATTTTGTCTTAAAATTCAAGTTGGAAGTTAAACGGATATCTACTTGTCGAAAAGGTAATCTAGTTGTAGTATTAAAAACACTGTGGTGAATAAAATATACGTGTGATGTTAATCTTTAAAATAATAAGTCATATCTTAAAAGAGTGCAACTGGGTCTTTGTTTGCCGATACATAGGTACACTGCATAAGTCTAACAAAACTATTTTAAATTGACCTTCATTCAATTTATACAATTTATCATTATATCGAATAGAAAATTGTTCAAGTATGGGTACCTACTCGTTTTTTTTTCAAACTTATAATAACACAGTAGTTCCATTCCTTCTAATTGAGCATAATATGTGCGCTAATGTGTTGAACAATATAATCTCTTTGAATTTGCCTAATATCTGATGGTGTAAACTTCCATTAAAATATATCATTATATGTTAATTTTGTTTTCTTTAAAAATATTAGATAAAATATATGTCGGTATTTTTCATTCCCTAGAAAATATTGGCAGACTGCACTATTGATATCATGGGAGAATCAACTTTTGGTATCCTGAGCGAAGCCGTAAAAACTGGAGACAGTGCCTTGAAAGAAATCGCTAAAGGCTTTATGAAGTTCGATCTGATAAGAGGAATAAGTTGGTCATGCGCATTCTATTACCCAGAACTGATGCACATATTTCGGTAAAATAAAATTAATAATGTATTGAATATGCAAACGAGCGGACGTATTACCAGACACCTAAGACATCTTCCCCTGGCGATCCCCCCTTGGTTCCCTTATAATTATAGTCAGACCTATCCAGAGAACTACCGAAAGCAGTTTTCTGTGAGGCCTAGGTTTTTTTTTTATTTATTGGTCAAAACATTATCTACAGACATTTACATAAACAGATTTTTCGCTGAAACCACATGGGATTTTTAATAACTCCAGTCAAAATGACCCATATTTATACGGTAGAAGTATGGCTCTAACAATATTCATTTCCGCGTACTCTACTCCAAGGATGTGGGATCAAAACCGAAATGGCACTTTACGAGTATGTTTTAACAATATTCTGAGTCTGGATGTTCTTAGTGTACATTTTTTATATGTTCTTAGTGTACATTTCTTATATGTTCTTAGTAGTCTTCTAATTCCCCTTAGTTGTAAAAAAAGTTTCATCATTTCATGAGCTTTATTTACTCAGGCCCCTTAGTTATAACTGCACAACCTGCAAGAAATCACATCATTTTTTTTAACAGATTAACATTATTCAATAAACATACTATAAAAAAACTTCACTTTGCAATAATATGCGTAATTCAACAAAGAGGAGGATTCGAAAAAAAAATTGAAGAACCGAAGGATTTTCTGGACACCTTGATTAAAATGAAACAAGAAGCTGATGCAGAAGGAAAAGGTAATCATTAACATCTAAATTATTTATCCTGTTCTTCACATAGCCATCACTTATAGCTTTGCGTAACTAAGACAACGTTATAGATTTTTTTATTAGTGAGCGTAAAAGATAACCCTCAACAGTTTCCATACGAATAAAACCCGTATAAAAAGTTGAAGCGACTTCAATCACTATTAAAAATTAAACTAAAAGTTAAAAAATCATTATCAGTCCAATAAAAAAAATACTTGAGCAATAGAACACAATGTGTTAAATTAAATAACTATACTAGTAAAACTAAAACTATTAAGGTTTTTATTATACATAAATGATATTTTTAAAGTGATACCAAGCAATGCTATAGTTTCCTATGCTGATGACACAGCTATTTCTTGCACTGGAAATAGCTGGAATGAAGTCCAATATAATTAAACTGATTGGTTTAATAAAATAGATATATGGCTCAGGGAAAACCAACTATCTCTTAATGTGGAAAAATCTACTTTTATTACCTTTGGAAGCCACATAGACAGTATCCCAAAGAAGTTTGATTTACAAATAAATGGTAAGCCTCTGACAAGAGTTGATAATTGTAAATATTTAGGGATATATTTTGATAAGCACTTGAAGTGGGATAAACATGCCTATGAATTATCAAAGAAGCTTAACTATTTCACTTTCCTTTTTTACAAGCTTAGCCAGGTACTTAATTCTTCTATTTTAAAAACTATATATCATGGACTGTTTGAAAGCATGGTAAACTATGGCATTGTTGCATGGGGAGGAGCCTATAACAATTCAATAAAACCTGTCACTCTCTTCAACATAAAATAATTAAAAAGCTATGTAAAAATAATTGCAGCAATTTCCCCTTGACAATTAGAGACTCATTTATAATAAATGCATTAACTTACTACTATCAAGAATGTAAAAGCCTATTCTATGAAAAATGTACAAATACAAGATCTAGGTACTCAGAATGCTTATTATGTAGCAATTAAATATTATAACAAACTCCCTGTTGATGTGAAAACTTCAGACTGTAGTAAAAAATTGTTAAAAAAAAGTTAAGTTACTGGATAAGAAACCTTAATGGCTAACATGCTTAAAAAATGCAATGGAAAATGCGAATATTTGATTAGATATTTCTTTTCTGATAATTATTTATAATTGTGTATTTCTTTCTTTATAAATTTATTACTTATTGTACTTATTATCTCTTTGCATTGTATTAACGACAAAAATTTTGTAAAACGAATATATATTGTAATATTGATATTTTGTACTGGTTCTATAAACAGGTGTTATTACACCTCGATAGAATTCTTTACCAGATAAATAAATAAATAAAATAAATAAATAAAAAATAAAAAAATAAAATAATTTAAAAACTGAAATAAGCACGATCATCAATATAACAATTAACATTATTACTGCAATAGAAGCCATCTAGTCTGTTCTAAGTCGGTCCTAAAACTTCTTCCTGTGAGCCCTCTAAATTAGGCAACATGTTGTCTGTAAGGAGCCCGAAAATTGTCATGTATTTGGTTAGGCACCGACTTCAAATAGACTCGAAGATATCTATTGCTGTAATTATGTTACTTAATACGTTACATTTTTCGACAGAAATGAGTGAAGATTTTCTGGTTGCTCAAGTGACGGCGTTCCTGATCGGAGGATTTGATACGACAGCTGCAAATATGAGCTGGATCATTTATACGCTAGCTTGGCATTCAGAGTATCAGGTTAAACTAAATTTTAAAATTGCATTTTAATTATGTATAATGTGGCACACATTGCGAAATTTTAAATGAACTCTTTGGATTAAATTTCTTTCCTCAGTTAATTTGCTGAGACTTGTGTCGATGTGCAGACCAATGTCGAAAAAAGACCTGATGGGTAAAATTGACTAATTAGTCAAAACGTAATTTCTTTTAATTCTGTAACTCATCCTGGTAATTTTTTTAGACTTTATAAAAAAATCTTAATAGTAAGTTTTCTTTTGAATAACAACTTTTGGATTTGTATTTCAGTCTTTAGGAAATTATGTTCGGTTCATCCAAACAATTGAAGAAATCACATTGGTTAGAGTCCAGACTTTAATATTATTTCATTTAGAGAAAGTAACTTAACACTATTAGTTAGTAGATTAGTTGTTTCGCTACGTGTCATTTACAAGGTACAGATAGTAGCTCGTTTGAAATAATGAAGCAGTTATTGAGGAATCATAAGCTGGACTGAGTGAGGAATATTTTTAGAATTCTATACTAACTTCAGTACTTAACCTGTCGAATCAACCTTTATATTTTACAGCAAAGACTGTATGAAGAAATTTTAGATGCGAAAAAGAAGTACGGTTATCGAGATTTTGATCCTTCAATTCTATCAGCGCTACCTTACCTAAACTGTGTCATTAAAGGTAACTACTATGATCTTTTTTGACTGTTTTTACCCTGTGGGTACTGTCAGTTTAGAGATGGATTAAAAATATTGAGTATCACTAACATAAACATTTAAAAAGTTATGTCATGAAGTCCAGCAATTCGTATCTCACCATTTTAAATTATACCGGGCGTACTTATTAGCAGCAGAATTGAGCTGTGAGTTTTGTGTGCTTACCAAATTATCATAGGATGAGGAACACTGTTTGCAGTGTTAGATTAGAGTTAAGATATAGAAACCTACTACTCTTATCTAAAGTAATAACATCATTATTAGATCAAATATTTTTTTTATCATATTAAGATACTTAATAGAAATGAAATGAATCTTTTATCTAGAAACACTCAGAATGTATCCAACATTGGGATGGTTGGATCGTGTCGCTACGAAAGACTATCAAATCGATGAACACTTGACCATTCCTGCTGGCACACCAATCTACGTGAACGGCGTGGGTATACAGCTAGATCCCCAGTACTTCCCTGACCCCATGGTCTTCAATCCTGATCGGTTCCTGCCAGAGAATGAAATGATTATAAAGCCTTTTACGTTCCTACCTTTCGGAGAGGGGCCGCGAATGTGTATAGGTTTGTTATTATGCATAACTTATTTGTAAACTAATATGCCAGGGTGGTGACAGATAAAGACTACGCAGTGTCAGTGTACCATTATTTATTCCGTCGGTATTGTAAAACCCGACTAGCGGAGCAGGCTAAACAGGGCGAATAAACTTCAAACACTAGGAAACTAGCCAAGTGGGCAGCCCATAGGCTCCATGAAGAGGCCTATGTCCTGCAGTAGACTATTAAAGGCTGTTGATTAAACTATAAAAGTATTTTGTGATGTCTGCATTCATTCATTGATCACTACTAGGATTACTACCTACAATGATAACCTTTACCATTTCCTCGTGCTTTTGAGGAAATGTGAACCTAGGTACTCACCTTTGTAGTATTGAAACGAGCAATGGACAATTAAAACATTTGTGTTGTATCTGTGGAAACCCCCTCAGATTATAAACTATGAATGTTTTTCAATGACCACGTCTTTCTTGTTTGTTTCCAGGTGCTCGCTTCGCTTACCATGTTATGCGAGAAGTCGTGTCATCATTGGTATACAATTTCGAGATCCGATCCTTGCCCGACACTCCGAAACCTTCCGATGTCAAAGTGGAGACTAAAGGACTGTTCCTTGTGCCCGATGATGAGAGGATGATTGTTCAGTTTGTGCCTAGGGAACATCAGTAACGCTGTAGAGTAGCTGGTATTAGTTATTATGCAGTATTTACTTGCTTCAAACCAAATCTATTAGCAGGTAGATGATGATGATCGCAATGCTCAGTACTTCACAATTCTTTCGTAACTTACCGTTATGTTATTTCGCCAAGTTGACTAGAGGTCGCGTCAGTCGGGAAATACCGCGGCCGACGCTGGCAGCAATCGAGTCCACATTTTCATTCAAAATGGTTCACCTACACTATCGTCCCTACAGAAAATGGTATGTGAACAGTTTCTAGCCTGCGGATTGCTAACTCTAAATTTGTAGACGCAAATGACATGATGGAACTGTGCAGACAGATGGTTAAATGGTTAAGCTCATTATTAAGTAAGATCAACATTTCAAATTAGTGATCTGCCTGATCTAGGTAAGACCTGTGTTTCAGGCAATTATAGGTATTACAATTACTTTTTACTATAAAAAAATCTATTTTTCCATAAAACGTAGGTTATGACTAAGTGTATATGTTACGAAACTATATTCTACTTTAAAATTGCTAAAGTGTTTTCAGTTTCTGAATAATTAAATGCACCTAAATATTCTGATATCCTTTTTTACATACTGTATTATTAACACTATATATGTTCAATAATTTATTTAGTTAATTATATATAAACGTTCCTAAAAGTAAGTAAAATCTGTCTACATAAGCATGCCTCGTCTGCGGGGTTCCACAGACTAAGTCTTTTCATATTGTGTCTGTTGTTGTTGGGTTATACTGAAACTCTCTGTGTTGTTTTAGAATCGTATTTAAGACAAAAAGTTGTCAAACTGTTAGAACTTTGCATTCGAATTAAAGCTGGTGTGTAGGAAACCTAAAGGGGCGAAATGTGGATACCCTTAAAATAGCATGTTCTAACGGCAGTAAACTTGTTTTAGCAGCTCCACCCCATGATGCTAGGCAATATGCAAGGACAGATTGACACATAGCCAAATAAACTAGTTTTACAACTTCATAGTCAACAATATTTCTCATGTTCAGATAGATTGTAATACACTTAGATCGATTTAATCATAATAATATAAGAATGTTTAAAAATCAGAACACTGAATCTTGCTAAAAGAACTGGCTAGTACCTTATTTAAGTTTAATTTTCTGATTTCTTAATTAGCGTCACTTTCTCTACCTGTAACCTAAGAATAAAATAATTGCATATGTAAAACATTTGTACAACAACGGCCGCGAAATTAAACTTGCAATGCACATTTAAATTAAAATACCTTAAACTTTTACCATTTCATTGTATTTTTTGTATCCATTCATAGACATTGATAAAGTAGGCCAAAACCTTGTCAAGGAGAGGCCTAAGGCCCACAGTAGATTGTTTAAAGCTGTTGATCTTTGATGTACTATGACAGACATTGTGTTATGTAATATCTTTTTAGATTTTTAATAAAAAACTTACTTTCCGTTATACCTCTATCTACAAATACAAACTAGATTTTATGTTAGCTTAGAGAGAGCTTAGAGATTAGATCATACAAAAATTCAGATATTGCCTAACTCATAGATATTATGCCAACTAACTGTTTATGCTTATTAGGAGTAGGTGCTGGTGTATTTTGTTCAAAATCAAGAAATACGTATCTTTATTACAGTACAGTCTAATGAGAATAAATATTTGGCTGCCTCCGTGGCGCAGTTGTAGCGTATGCTCGAGTTCGATTCCCGAGTCAAGTCAAATGTTTGATGATCTACAAATATTTGTTTCTGCATTTGGGTATATTCTATGTATGTATAATATGTATGTATTTACAAAAAAAGGAAATATGTATTTATATCAGTCCACAAATTAAGCAGAGCTTCTAATTTGGGTACTAGAAAATTGCTTTTTTATGTAATACGGGGCAAACTAGCATACGTATCGCCTGAAGGTAAGCGAAAACCGTCGCCTATGGACATCTACAACATCAGAGACATTACAAGTTCGTTGCCGGCCTTTGGAGGATGGGGGGGTGAGGTTGGAGTATATACCTTTGGTATCCTCACTCACTCGGAAAAACTCAGCACAACCACTGTTTCACACTCGTTTTCTTCGAGGCCGTGGTATCACTCGAGCCGTCCCATTCATGGCAATATATTAGTCAAAATTACTCTGAAAGTGTGACCTACAAATAAATTAATTCTTAAAACATAAAATGGATACTGTTAATTATCTATAGGATATAGAAATATATCATTGTAGAGTTTTTCATAGATATTTTCATGTGATACAATTCTATAGGGCAAATTCTGATATATATAGTAATTAATAAACTTTAATACAACCTTGGTTACTATTCGTGTCATAACCTAACTATGATAAAAAAATAAAGCTATAATTAGACGTAGTAAAACTAGCCTATTACAATTAACAATTATTTATTAATATTAAAATAGATAAATACAAACCATAGCCCAGCGATGCCAAATTTTCTTCTAAAGCTTCCTTCGCTGATTCTTCTTCATCTTTTTTTTCTGATTACAATCAGCCTCTCTGCCTGGATTTCTTTGAGTTGGACTGCGGGCAAGCGAAATGTAAAATATGATTATTATTACACTTGATATTCCTTATCTGAAATAATATAACAGCAAAGTCATGAAAATCTAAATCTAATTAAATAATACTTTATTCAAATGGGTTTAAAATTTTCACAGTCACAGTCACACAGAACTTTAAAAGTGTTGTTAGTTTTTGGTTTATGTTGTGAGAAGTAGAACGCCTTTTTTTACGAGTGGAAACCCCCTCAGGCCTTCATCCCACCGGGGTTTGAGGCGGGGCGGTGTATCGGAATCGAACCGACTAAAACCACACGGTGTGCCACTCTGCGCCTGAGACGGAGGGATCCAGGAGCCGCTTTCTTACGCCATCCGGACCCCTCCCAGGAGAAGTAGAACGCCTACGCTAACTTACATAGCAATAGAGATAATGCCGTCTGCTTTAAATATAGCAAAGGGGTTAGTTCTTATAAACTTTAAACGAGTCTGAGATGGTTTTTGACCCCCCAGATTTGTCTGGCGCATTGGAAAATATTTTCAAATATTATACATTTAGAGAAGATTTGATAGGCTGACTCTGAAACTTATAAAAGGTGCGCGTCATATTTAGAGCGGCATTCGTGTTTCGTCCGTCGGTCGGAAAGGTTGTTATCGGTGCGATTTGTGTGTTATTGAAAGTATTGTTTATTTGATAATCTAGCTATTTAGTGTGAATTACTTACACAGCACAGTACTACACAAATTATTGTGTAAGTACTTTTTTACTTACTGTTTGATGCTTTAATGTTTAATTTATATGTTGAGGGTAGATTGTTGTAAAATTGAATTAAAATAAATAAATAAATAAATATTTCAGACATCTAACACACAACGCCATCTAGTCCCAAACTAAGCAGAGCTTGTATTATGGGTACTAGACAACTGATATGAATACATTAATACTTTTTTTTTGTAAATACATACATATTATACATAGAAAACACCCAAACTCCGAAACGAATATTTGCAGATCATACAAACATTTGGTCCGACCCAGGATTCGAACCCGAGACCTCATGGCCAGCAGTCGCGTACGCTACTACTGAGCCACCGAGGCAGTTAAAAAGTGTTTAGGTTACTAAATTATTGTTTTTTTTAACTATATCCAATCCTGATCGTTAAATTCAGAAGTGGGATAGAATCTCAAGCTCATCTGGCCAGTTGTTTTGATTATTTCTTTGAAATAGTAATATTCCTGACTGACTGATAGAATAAAACACCAAATTATTTATTGCTCTTTGTTTTCGATTTATTTTGATCTTTAATGAATATGGCGGATAAACGACAAGGCTCTCGTGATCGATCGCACCGATACGACTATTGTAGGCATAGATCGCGTTACCGATCGCGTTCCCGAGACAGGTCAACTCCACGTTACCGGTCGCGCTCTCGTACGAATTCTCACACGCGTGATAGGTCTCGCTCTCGACAGAGCACCCGTGCTAGGACTCCTCTAGACGCTCCGCGTAATTCAAACGTTATTTTGCATGAGAAATTGGCAACTATTATTAAACGATTGGAGTCGCTCGAAAATCGTGAGGCGTATAACAAGCTGCAATCTAGTGAGGGGGTTCTCGTTCCTAGTAGTCGCACTCCAGCTACTCATAATAATTCGCCGAATGTACGAGTTAGTGAAAATGGGAGCGGTTAATTGCGCACCGACGGTTTAAATTCAGTAGATCCTTCCGTCACTAATACTATTGCGGATAAAAATGAGTCTAGTAGTACGATCCATGGTGATCCTCCGGCAATACCCACGCCTATTCAAAATGAATCTATGTCGGAACAATAAGATCATTACAACATGCGGGTAAACAAAATTACTTCGTCCCCGTTTTTGACTCTAGCCTTCATGACATCCATGTTTGGGGCGAGGAGGTCGAACGGGCTAGGACAGCTAATAACTGGAGAGACATGGAATGTCTGTCATAAGTTTCCGATTGTTTAAGGGGAGATGGTCGCACCTGGCTTAATGAATGGGTAGCCACTGAGCGTACTTGGTCGAACTTTTTTCGCGACTTTAAATCTTTGTGTCCTCGAAAGCTCGATTATGCGAACATCCTTTACGACGCAATGCAAATGAACTCGGACCAATTTAATACATACGCCCAATCCACTAGACGATTTTTGCTACGGCTAAGAATTATAAAGGGTTTGAGTGACGTAGGGTTTCGATAATTATTCGAGGTATAACGGAAATACAGGTTAGGGCAGCAACTACTAATGCCAATCTTAGTTGTGATGACCTCGTACCATTTTTATCCAACTACGCCAAACCAGTGCGCGATAAGAAAGGCAAGGACAGTCATAGACCTGTAGAAAAACGCCCCAATGTCGCGAGTAATACCGGTTATAGGCCGAAGTGTTTTAATTGTGGCCAAATTGGACATAGAGCCGGTCGTTGTCCTAAGAGATCTTTGTATGAAGCATCTAAAGTAGGAAATACCAAGGCTAATAATTCAAACCACGAAAGTATAATTTGTAAATTTTGCAAAAAGATACTGAGTCTACTTGCTTTGCCAAAGAACGTTCCGAGACCCGGAACACGCGTAGGGTTAACTTATGTGGCGAAATACCCGCTGAAAAATTATCTCCACGCATTGACTTAGTACCTGCCGTAGTTCAAGGCGTTCCAATTGACGTGCTTATCGACAGCGGAGCACTGAACATCTCATTAGTCTCGTTTACGGTGCTAAAATATTTCACGTGCGAAAGGAGACCATTAAGCTGAGCATGAGAGCTCTCAATAAATAACATTTTAATTATATGGTTGCATGTACTGTGTTTGTATAAGCATGCTATTAGCAGTTGAATTATTTTCTCATATACCCCGACGTTACAGATGATGAGGAAAGTAATGAGACTGATTCTTCAGCTGGATCCTCTTCAGCTCCCGTGGACCTTGAAAATACACGATCAGACGCAAGAAGTATGCCTCTGATATAAGCTGCCGTAGCCACTACCAGCGTGACGAGGACGTTACGCTATCAGGAAAGGCCGATTTAGAGAAGATTTGATAGGCTGACTCCAAAACCTATAAAAGGCGCGCGTCATATTTAGAGTAGGGTATTCGTGTTACGTCCATCGCTCGGAAAGGTTGTTATCGGTGCGATTTGTGAGTGTTATTGAAAGTATTGTTTATTTGATAATCTAGCTATTTAGTGTGATAATGAGGCGCTCATAGCCCAGTTGCACTCGGTGATTAGAAACAATCAGCGAGGGCAAGCAACGACGGCGCGGTCAGTACCTGGATGGGTGACCGCTGGTGGCATGTTACCATGAGCGTCTCCGTGATTCGGAGCTCACGTTAAGCAGTCGGTCCCGGTTGTTATCATAGGATAACAGTCGTGAAGCTTAGTTGGAGGCCTTCGGGCGGCTTAAAAACATCCAACGGTAAGATTACGTAGCCACAACGTTGTCTTGCCAGTCCCCAATCCGCACTTGACCAGCGTGGGGACGTATGGCCTTAACCCTCTCGTGAGAGGAGACCCGAGCCCAGCAGTGGGACATTATGGGTTGTTGATTTGATTTGAGTGTGATAATTTGTGTAAGTACTTTAGTTATTCTGAACGTATTTGATGTTTCATTCTGTGTTTGATGCTTTAATGTTTAATTTATATGTTGAGGGGTAGATTGTTGTAAAATTGAATTAAAATGTGTTTAGGTTACTAAATTATTGTTTTTTTTTAACTATATCCACTCCTGATCGCTAAATATACAGACGTGAGGCGCTCATAGCCCAGTTGCACTCGGTGATTAGAAACAATCAGCGAGGACAAGCAACGACGGCGCGGTCAGTACCTGGATGGGTGACCGCTGGTGGCATGTTACCATGAGCGTCTCCGTGATTCGGAGGTCACGTTAAGCAGTCGGTCCCGGTTGTTATCATAGGATAACAGTCGTGAAGCTTAGTTGGAGGCCTTCGGGCGGCTTAAAAACATCCAACGGTAAGATTACGTAGCCACAACGTTGTCTTGCCAGTCCCCAATCCGCACTTGGCCAGCGTGGGGACGTATGGCCTTAACCCTTTCCTGAGAGGAGACCCGAGCCCAGCAGTGGGACATTATGGGTTGTTGATTTGATTTGATTTGAAATATACATAATGATATATATAAAATTCAGATCTCCTAAAATGACGTAAATTAGCATGTTTACTTTACACATTTGCTAACTGTAAAACAGCGCTAAGCTGAAAATCTTAGTGAGTATCCATTCTTTTCTGAGTACATGTTAGGCTACCTATCCTAAAAATTACATCTCTACTAAAATGACGTAACTATGGGTTGACTGGGATTTTGAGCTATTAGAATGTATAATTAACGGGTATATGCGCTATTGATCACATGCGTTCACACGTACACACCGACTCAATTAAAATCTAAGTTTCTCAAACTTTTGCCATTTAACGTAGAACAAGATTTTAATTTAAAAAACCGGTGGACACGTCTCAACAATGTCGAAATCAAAGGTATTCCTATGAAGGACCATAAAAACCTGTTTAACATCGTTGCCTAGATTGGAACAAAGACAATTCTACGCAATTACATCCCAACGGCTACTAAAATTGCACTTGCGCAGTCACTCCTTCTTCCTATACTCGACTATGCTGATTTCAGTTATCTCGACATCACAGAGGAGCAACTCGACAAACTTGAGCGCCTTCAAAAATTTTGCATTAGATTTATATTTGGATTGTGCAAATATGATCATGTTTCTGAATTTCGCAATCAGCTTAAGTGGCTCCCGAGTCGCCTTCGATGGAATGCTCATATTCTTTCCATACTTTATGTTGTTCTATTTCATCCGTTTACTCCACCTTACTTAAAGGTACGCTTTGTTTTCCTCAGTGACACACATCTGAGGTCATCTGAATCGCTGGAACTGGCAGTTCCAACTCATATTACAAGATACTACGATAAGTCCTTTACGGTACAGGCTGTCCGATTGTGGAATGGTTTGCCGATAGCTATACGGCGTGCCAAATCTTTGCCGGTATTTAGAAAAATGGTCAATCACACATCACAAATTATATATGTGATAATTGCAACCCTAATTTTCTATTTCTTGTGCGAAATACTTATATACTAGACGGTTGGCCTAGTGGTTGCAGTGGTGGCGTAAAGGCATTCCATCACGTAAAAAAAAATATAGTGGTTTCAGTGATCGCCACACCGCTTCCTGGTGCGCCAAGTGTTGTGGGTTCAAATTTTTAAAAAAATATTCTGATGCCCACTTTTATAATATTGTTAACTCGTTCGCGGAGGGTCTCAGTTTAATTTGTGTTCTAGAATGACACAATAAATTGCCATACAAATTTAATTGGCGTATAAATACGTTGTGTTCTATGATATTGAATGTTTAAAAGACAATATGACACAAAAGTTTTATCACGTCATCGTTTGCAAACGTTGTGTCACTGTACGACCGATATGGTATAAGATAGACGCAACGTATAATGATGTCCAACCTACCCATACGTTCTGGCACGACGTGTAATATAGATAAATAGCACGAGCATTACAACGTCACTATACGGCAAACGAAGTAACGTTTTGTAACTTAGGGGGATGGGGAGGTGGATGGGGGGAGGGGTTCGTTCTCACTCACTCGATCAAATACAGCGCAAGCGCTGTTTCACACCGGTATTGTATTGTTTTTCCTAATATTCTTCATTAGATGGTTCAGTGGAATGTACCGATACTTCAGGCCTATTTTCTAATGCGCTGTATAAAGAAAGATTACCAGAATACCTATGCTCTTCCTGGACTACCTCATGTTGGTAACTTTCAGCTTGAGAAATCGGTGTTAAATTCGGCAAATCTCATGTCCCATTTTAAGATCATCATCATCATCAGCCTATCGCAGTCCACTGCTGGACATAGGCCTCTCCAATTTCACGCCACTTAGTTCGATCTATGGCTTCTCGCATCCAGCTCCTGCCAGCCGTCTTGCGCAAATCATCGCTCCACCTGGCTTGTGGACGTCCTACACTACGTTTGCCGAGACGCGGTCTCCACTCAAGAACTCGTTTACCCCAACGGTTATCGGTTCTTCGGCAAATGTGGCCAGCCCACTGCCACTTCAGCTTGCTAATCCTGTGGGCTACGTCGATGACCCTGGTTCTTTGTCGGATCACCTC
>PKRV01002008.1:0-162638 GCA_003709505.1 Hyphantria cunea
CTGGAAGAAATCGCCGTAAGCGATAAGGCTGCCAATTTTTATGTATACGTCTTTGTTACTCATCTTTTGTTAAGTTCATTTTTTTCATTTACGTACACAATAAAGATATAAGTAAAACAAATATACCTCAAACGAAGAAATAAAAAAGATGAGTTTCTTCCAGTCACATGTATATAAAGAAAGAGTACAAAAGTTAGTCTTTTTTTCAGTCCTTTACAGGCACCGGGATTGTGCTATATCTTGCTTTAATACTTAAGTAACTCATTACACTTATACGTTCCCACATCTTCTACAAACATTCTATATAAAATACGTTGACGTACGAATTTTAATCAGCCCACATTTCACCGAGTAATGTTTTTACGTTGGTTTAAGATGGTTCAGGGCAGATTTTTTGCTGAGCGTTGATCCACCTCGGCACTGAAAATAGTTTGGTTAATGGATTTCTACGTCCGATGTATGAAATCTGCGGATTTGTTCCACGATTGCATTCCAGTTTATTACATTGTGGTTGATACTAAAACCGTAATCGCTTCTTGAGCTATGCAATAAAAAGTAAGCAAAATTTTATACAGCTTCCTCGATTTCATTAAGAGAAGACTTACATTTTGTTTTTTTTATTAATCTTTTAATTTTTATGAGGTTTTTTATCACGAAACAAAATAAAACGGGTATGATCAAACAGACAAAAGATAATTATTTCAATGGATTTCTTTATCTTTTAATTGTTTTGTACTGTATTAGATGTGTTATATGTTTATTTTGTTTTAAGTTTCTTTTTGTTGTATTGATTGTGTTGTAGTGTTTGAGTAGTGTTATGCGTGTATTATTAATTTTTATTCTCTGTACTGTTTACTGTGTTGTATTGTATGTATTGCCAATTTTTGTCCTATATTATGGCATTAGATAGAATCTGTGATGATAGTATATGGTATAGTAGTAAATAAAGAGATTTACAAATAAATAATAATAAAAACAAATAACAAACAAACAAATAAAATTTAAAATATGAATTAAAATAAAATAGACGATCGTTGGTAACATCGATTTGATGTAGCACAGTTCATATTAAAGTGTAATAACACTGACTATGTGATAGGAATGTGATGTTGATATTTCTATATAGCCACAGTATTATCGTAAATTCGAATATGACTCTGTCTGCCTGTATTTTATTCTCTGTCTGTTATGCTTTAACGGCTAGACCGCTGCACCGATTTTAAAGAAATTCGGCATCGAAATACTGTTTCTAGAGTAGTATCCATTTTTTCCATCTTAACAACCTTTCTCATTTCTTTCCTTTTCTTGATGAAATCTCTATTTTCAAATTTCTAATTACTATTCCCAAATTGCTTAGTTGACAGCACATACCCTTTTAAGTGAATAGGACAATTATATTTGGAAAAATGTAGTTAATTTACCCCGAATAGAAGTGTATATGATTGTTTACAATAGGATAATATGTAAGTATATAATATAAGCATATGCCTATGCCTAAATATATGCACACCTATATGCTATATATATATATAAGTAGCATATACTTTTATGTATATGTAAAATATTGATGTCAATAGATTGAAGCAATACATAGTATCCCTACTGTTTGTTATTATTTCTCCGTGTGCTAACGGATTAAGAATTCTGAGTGGTCACTACTATTCATTCCGTGGCTGTCGTCACAACCAGTAAACTGTCACTGCAATGAAAATGGCTGGCTGGAAAGGTGACACTAACTACTAGATTAAAAGAGCAAACTGCACAAGACAACATCACCACAAAGAAAGGAAAAAATGAAACAAACCCTTTTCTTACCGTCTGTACAGTACGGTATAGAAGTTCGAAATCTTCCTTGATAAGGAGAATGACTTGCCATGGGTGTCCTTAAAGGCGACTAAGACAGCAAACTACGCAGGAGAAGGACACTGCAAAGAAAAGAAAAATATAAACAAACCCTTTTAAACCCTGAAATGTACGGTATAGAAGCTCAAAACCTCCTTGATAAGGAGAGATCTATGTATTGTGTGTATGTATAGATGTTAACAATAGGATTGATTATTCTGTCTATATCGGGAATGTACCTGTCATACATAGGTACATGTGTGATTTGCATAGGTTATTAATCCGATGTTCGGACACAATAGGATTTCAGTGAATAGATTTTCGTTCGTAATATATTTTTATTTGTTTACCACTGATTGTTTTAGGAGTTTTTGGAGAGTTTGTAGCGCTTCGATTATATATATTATTTGTATGTTTACTGTATACCAGAAAGTTTTAAGTCCGTTTATTTATCGGTTGGTAATTAAAAGTTGTATGTTTGAATCTTTAACACGATAAATTTAAAATACTGACTGTAATTTACTTTGAAAACAAAATAGTGTTATAAGTTTTTTTAATACAACACCCGCAATAGGAATATATTCTTGTGTCGTGTGGGACTTAACAATCATGCAATAAACGGACACAAGAACACAAAAACACCAAAAAATAATTTGTGAAACATATAAAGTTATGTCCTATATGGGGTTTGAGCTATCAACACTCGGCGCAGTAGAGAGCGGTGTGACAACTGTTTAAGCAACTGCGCCTTCCGCGCAGTCAACTGAACGAATCAACGGTATGTTACTCATAAAACCTATTTTTATTTTTACAATATTACATAAAAAGCTTACAAATTAGTGAACCAATTATTAAATAAATGCGGAGTGTGGCGACAGCGCAACAACATAAATATATGACAGCGCCATCTACCAAAAGATACGTTGAACTACGGAGTAACGAAGGAAACTAAGAAACTACCAATCCTAAATCGCGGAAAAGAAGTTCTCGCGCCGATTAGTAAATATACAACATCCCAACGTCAATCGTTGGGCAGTGGCTCACCAGGCATGATCACCTCGTTAGGTTTAAGGGTTCTCCCTTCGTGTTGGAGGGACCCGTCCCCCACACAAAATTATTAAACTCAAAATATTGGGGTCATAAACAATGTTTTTTTAGTGTAGATTCCAGTAAAAGTAAATAAGTAATTCTTTGTTATAATTTTTTTCTCTCTATCTGTTAAGTGTGTAAAATAAAGATAAATAAATAAATAAATAAATAAGTATGCCTAGAAACACAACACTGAAACAAGAAGTTAATGGGTAACTGGAACTCATAAACAGTCAGCCACGAAAGTGGTGCCTCATCATACTTAGATATAACAACCAATTCTTACCTAAGTATGAGCATCATTATATAGTATGCAAGTTGTGTAATAAGTATATTGTTTCGCAAACAGATTGACAAACAAACTGACAGAATTCTCTTTTCTAGCAAAAATCTACGGTACTCTACCTTAAACAAACTTTTAAGCTTCGACTAAAGCAGAAATATTTCCGAAGTCAAGCGGTAAAAGCGCGGCTTTCACCGTGTCCCCTTAAAACTTTCAACAAAGAATTCATAAAACCGCACCGAAATTGAACTATAAACCGGATTGAGGCATTGTAATAAAAAAACCAGCCAAGTACGAGTCTGACTCGCGCACCAAGGGTTCCGCACACACCTGTCGGTATACTATATGATTTAACTATAAATTTATTATTTTCGTAATTTGCTCTTTATCTGTGCTATACGATGTTGCTTCGTACCAAATTGCAAGATTTTGAGTGTACGGGAAGTACCCTGAAGTTTTTTATTCCCTTGAGAGTGACGAAAATTTTCAGCATAAATGGCTGTGTCTTTTGATTGCTTAGAAGTTTGATTTTTCAAAGCTCTAAGGAAAAGTAAGAGTATTTGATATGAATAAAATTTCAGCTTGAAAACAGATGAGCTTGACAGACGGACAATAAAGTGATCCAATAAGGGTTCTGTTTTCTCCTTTTGAGGTACGGAACCCTAAAAAGTAGCGGGAATTCGTAAGGTTTTATGTAAATGTTGACCTTAAGCCTTTAGAACGTTGCCAGTTTAGGGAGTAAAGCCTCGACAACGGAGTGTCACACAACATCGGCAGTTCCATACTTTGCAGATTTATGCACAGCAATGCGTAGCGCCTAACTTCGGAATTTGTTCTTTCTATTATTATTTTTTAGTATTGCCAACACGAATAAAATGTTGCTCTATTTTTTGACAGATTCGTAATATCTTAGAGGTTAGCTATTATATGCATTAATATAAAGCTCGCAAATATTTAAGCTGAGAGGGAATTGATTCCGTGATACTGTACTCGTATATAACAATCGAATGCACTGCTACTTCATAGACACATTAAGAGATCCTGTATTATAGGAATTATACTTATGACAAATATACATCAATAACATCAACAACCTTTAACATTCCACTGTTGAACGTAGGATTCTCTTTCCAAAGGTATATACATTATATTATAGATATCTATGTATATAAAAATTATTGTCTGTATATTCCTTTATAGAATCGTAAACTATGCATTTGATCATGTCTTGCATGATCTTCAAGAAACTGTTGTGCGTGAACCTACAAAGGTTTCTGAGTTGGTACGACCAGCTTTGCCCCACGGTGTTTGCCTGCAGTTGTTGTTGTAACGCGGGAACACCGCGGGGCTCGGCTTGTTATATATAGATCAAATACGCTAAAACCTAGAAAGTTATCCTCACTCAACTTTTTTTGGATAGAAATCGAACCTAGGAGAACTTTGAGCTTCTAGGTCATTTTAATGATAAAGTTTTATATGTATAAAGCTTAATTTACAAGCTTTCTAATTTACATCAATTAGTTGTGATAATAGAATATTTATACGTATATAATAAAACAAGTAAACATATCACCTCGAAAAAATTACGGTTTAGGTCCCACCGAGATTTGAACTCGGATCGTTGGATTCAGAGTCCAAAGTGCTAACCATTACACCATAGGACCGTTGAGAGTAAAGCTCAAATAGTTGAGTACTATCAAGAAATAACGTACTGCGCATGACAGCTTATATAAAATGCATGGGTAGGTTTCAATATAATTACTTTAATTGAGCAAAACGTGGAATATTTCACTTAACGCCATAATCTGAATAAGACTCTCATTGCGATTGTGCGGAATGAACGATTGTTGACGTATTTGTGATGTATTCATACAGATGGCAGATATTTTTATACGAGATTACGAATATGCAAAATCGTATATTGATTTAAAATGACTTTGTAATACTTTCACTTACTAAAGTTTGATTTATTACGAAACGCGAAATATACCTTATACATCGTGACATGTCTTTCGTGTAAGAGTACAAGTTTTTATTTAATCTTTTATAATTATTAGATGTTTCTTTCATTAGTATTGTAACTTTAACGATTTTATGATTTAAATATAAGACATGTTTTTCTTTAAACGAGACGAACTGATAACTCGATTCAGACTTCAACACAATGCCATCCACCGAAACTAATATTTTACTTATAAATAAAATCATATTTATTTTTTCTATGTATATTATGTTACAAAAAAAAGCATTTATGTAATAATATCAGTTGTCTAGTACCCATAGTACAGGCTTTGCTTAGTTTGGAACTAGATGGCGTTGTGTGTTAAAATGTCCGAGAATATTTATTTGTTTGTAATTAGATAATAACTTTTAAATAAAGAATAAAGCAAATATTCAACTCAAGCGTAAAATCACAGATCGCTTCAACGTAAACAGAAAACCAATCAAGGCTTTCAAGTGCATATAATATATTCATTGTAAGACACAATTCAAAGGGTTTCTTTGACTCTTAGCTTTTAAAGATGAACCATACAGTCGACATAATAAGGTCTGTGGAGACGGATCAATGTGACTTTTACATAGTATAATAAAAGTTACAATAGAAATAAAAATTGTCTGTGGCAGCGACAAGTTTTATGTGACTATTTTTGACTTATAGACGATGACGTATTTTATTGTATCTTTGATTCTGAATTTGAAACTATTTGATTAACATCTATTCTGAAATATGCTAGCCAAAATAGTTTTTGGAGGTTTTATGCGACTTTCAGGGAAGCACTCCACGACCACAGGGTGCCAGAGTACCTGAGGCTGCTAGTGGTAGACTAATTAAGGGGAAAAAGAATACCGCCATGTACGAGGACCGAAAAAGTGTTTTGTATTCCGCAGGAGTCTGCGCTTGGACCACTCCTTTGGAGCATAGGATACGACTGGATCCTTTGAGGTCATCGTCACCCATGGGCTAGGTGTAATTTGTTACGCAGATGACACTCTGGTCACAGCCCGATGGGGCGAACTTCCAAGATGCGGCGTGCCTGGCCACCAGGGGTGTCTGTCTCGACGTTAGATGGCTCTTCGACGAGCATATCTGACGCTGGTCGACACTGCTTCTGCCCTTGGACGACTTATGCCCAATCTGGGTGAAGCGTTGCACAAGACGGCTGTAAATGGGGGTTGTCCGTTCGATGCTGTATGGTGCACCGGGGTGGGTGGCGGCTCTGACCGACCAACGAGGGCGCGCCTCTGGCGTCTCCAGAGGATATTGGCGGTCATACGCGATAACCGCACCGTATTGCCCAAGGCGGCATGCTCCTGTGCCGTAACTCGAATGAACGCGTTGAAGGCGGAAGTGCTTGCCGAAATTTATTGGCGGGTGGCTGACTTACGGTCCGAGAACGGCTCCTGGCCGCCCTGATAGGTATTTGAATAGCATGAAGCCGCTCGTCGAGCTGTGATTGCTTGCTGGTCGTCCCGGCTGAAGACTCCACTTGCTGGGTTTGCCGCTGGAGAGGCTCTCCAGCCAGACATTCTCGAGTGGGCAAGCGGCTTGCAGGTCATTTTCGGGCATGATTGCTTCGGGAAGTACCTGCATTTGGTCGCTAGGAAGAAACTGAGTCCCACTTGCCATCATTGCGACTGCGGTCAGGACTCCTCCCACCACAGGCTGGCGGTTTGACCCGCCTGGGTGTCGCGGCGTCATGCCCTCATTATAGTTTTACCGTGGTCGCTACCTTCTGCGAAGAAGTAATTTCACAGAAGGAGGCAGCGGAGAGGGTCCGCAAGGACGACCTCCACTCGAACCCAATTTGCCGTCGGCGAACCGTGTGGCCGAGGCGCGCTTATCAAAGCCTCATGTCGCCCTAAGTGTTGCAGTGGATGGATGAATTTTAAAGAATAGTAGTAGTAGAAGAACTAGTAGAACTTAAAAAAGATGTCTTAGTTTGCATTGAATGATGTGACTCACTGCAATTCATAGTTCATCAAACTTAAGTTGTCGCTATAGATCAAGATTATAAGTTATTCCCAAGTACTTTCAACAAAACTAATCTAGGTTTAACAACGCATAAAACAGTTATAAAACTAAACAATACACTGAAATATGTCTGTTATTATGTAGGCCGCTTCGTCTAATCTAAGGTTAAGTCAGTTTAGAGATGAAGCCCAAAATTTACACATTAATAGCCAAAATTTTGCGAGTCTCAGCGCAATCCGGTCGGCTTCAGATAATAAGGCAATCCATATCCGCGCCAGTGCGGATACGCCCTATCGGATATTCGAAATAGTTGTTAGCGATAAGAGGATTAGCTTTCGCCATGCTATCATTTAGGAGTTATTGTAAATTGCACGTACTTATTTGTGATTGATGACTTTATAACTTTGATGAGTTCAGAGCTTAAAAAAGGAAGGTTCTTGTTTTTGGGAGGGGTGGGTTTTTAAGTATGTTTGAGAATATGTATAACTCAGTTCTTATGACCGTCGAAACAAAATTATCTTAAAACTTTGCCTGTAGGCGAAATATCTTAAGATGTTTTTATGTATGAACCTACCTAAGTGACTCTACTCTGCCTAATGGAAAGCATAAGCAGAATCCATGAGTCACAATATTCATTCATTCGTTCATTTTATACTGATCTTCTGTGTGTGTGTGTGTGTGTGTCGCTCCGGTCTAGCCACCAAGATCATTCTAAAATTAGTGTGGTTCTACTCACTTTGAAACTTAGTCATTGTTTACAATGAGGTAAGTATTTTTGTATTGTAATAAGTGTTTTTCTACCTCTACGTTTAAACTTGAATAATTATAAAGACATAGAGCGTTTTTGACTACTCCTCCAGAAAATCTTAAAAACCGTGTTACCTTTTAAAATTGTAATCTAATTAATATGTTAAGTTTCGAGAGACAGATTCAGCGAATTTAGAATATCCGCAGTGCGGATATTGACAGCACGATTCTAATCCCATCACTTAAGATTCGAGCATCCTCACTAAAGGTCACCATGAGTTTATTCCAGTCGAACACGGCTCAACTTGGAATTTATTCAGCGAGTCGGGCTCTGTGCCGGGAACGTCTCAATTCAAATTCCTTAACTTCGTATGAAAAAATACAATTAAATTATATGCCTGTAAAACTTTTTTTCACAAACTTTTATTTAGATTCTTTAATGAAAAGGCCGATTCTTTTTATTTGTTGGACCTTTATGTATTTGACAGCCGCTACCCGAAAGCTTTTTGGAAGTTAAGCTTTAATATACCTATAAATTATACCGGGCAATTAATAACATTGAACTATTAATACTGAGTAAATTACTAATATAGTATTTTACTCGGGTAAATACTTTACGATTTAAAAATTGAATGTTAATTTGTAAAATTTGAAAGTCGAAAGTAACCAAATTGAAAATTGAGCGCGTATATCGGTCATCGCGGCAAAGAGTAGTCTGTGCCCTTCTTCGAAATTCAAAGTATATCCAGGCCAAATTTTTTTGAAATAAGTATATTAATATAGTCATGAAAGCGTAAGAGACAGACGGAGTTAATGAAAACTTATATTGTACCAGAATGGTTCTCTGAAAATATACAGTTGATTTGTACTTGAGTGATATTATTATTCACCTATGAACTCATTCTCGTTTATGGTTTTTGGAGCCGGTTGATGAATTAAAACGACACAGAACAATTTTACTACGCGATTAAATTTTGCATGAATTACAAATAAAAGCTGCCTATGAAATAAGAGCAAGTGCAGTGTTTATATTAAAATGGATTATACCTTCATCTAGTGTAAAACAAAATAAGTACCTAGGTTGACCCGAAAATGTATAGCCACAAAATAAATGCAATCTCTTCTTTCATGAAACATTAGATTCTTCAGATTGACGGCTAATTTCATCACAAATCTTCTTTGCTTTTTTTTTTATTTAAACTGCCGAAATGACTCTGCCCTGCCTGATGGAAAGCATGAGTAGAATCCAAGAGTGGTGGTCACCATCCTCAATGCGAAAAAGAACAATGCAGCATGGTGACCCACACTATGGCGGCCTGGGGGGAAGGGGGATGGTGAGGGGGATAGGGGGCGTTGGATTGGGGTATGGGCCTCCGGTATCCTCACTCACTCGATGAAACACAGCGTAGGCGCTGTTTCACACTGGTTTTCTGTGAGGCCGTGGTATCACTCCGGTCGAGCCGGCCCATTCTTGCCGAAGCGTGGCTCTCTCACGGTAAAAGGTGAAAACTGTCCACCTACTGGTAGTTACCTACCTACACCTGCTTATAGGTTTCGTTAATTTAAAATTGTTTGAGAGAACTTAAACGATGACTCCATATCCAGCCGACCACCAATTGCAGTATAGTTCATGAAAACAACAGGGTAGAGTGGCTATTGCGAGAGAATAGACAAATTACACATCGAGATACAGACTGAACTAAACATTGGATCCTTGACAGTTTCCACTATCCTGCATGAATGCCTTAGAGTTGGAAGTTTAACTCATTCTCTAACCGATGAGCAAAAATAGCGTGTTGATTGGTGTAAATTTATGTTAGAAAAGTTTGAAGGGGGAACTTTGAAAAACGTTTCCTATTCATGAATCATAGATATATAGCTAAGATCCTCTCACGAAGCAGCAATCCACGCAATGGGTGTTTAAGAGGACGTGCCCATAAAAGTTGTACGTGGTCGGAACGTTAATAAAAAAATTATAGCGGTATTTTTCGGCGCAGTAGACCAGAAGCAGTTTTTTCGCTAGAAGAGCTTTGAATAGTTACTAGTACATGGTATGGCAAAATTTGTCTGTCATAAGCGTCCGTGGCATCCCTTTTTACCAAAAAAGCACGCCCGCTCTCACACCTACTAGAACTATGGACTATTTGATAATTTCAGAGGCAGAAATGTTACCCCATCCTCCGTACAGCTCAGATTTAGCTCTATGTGTTTTTTTTTCCCACGGTAAGAAAAATGCTTCGTGGGCGAAAATTTTAGCGCTGCAGAGGAGGCCGTCGATTAATTTCGGCTGTAATTCGGCTTCGGCTATGTTCACCCGAATGCATAAGTGCATTGGTATTGGAGGGAGATATTTTGTAAAGTTGTAAATAAACTTTTTATATTCTAACCATATTCATTTCACTAACAATTTTTGGAAAAGCCCTCGTACATGTTAAACCACCAATTACCGTGGGAGAGCCACGCTTCGGCATGAATGGGCCGGCTCGACCGGAGTTATACCACGGCCTCACAGAAAACCGGTGTGAAACAGCGCTTACGCTGTGTTTCATCGAGTGAGTGAGGATACCGGAGGCCCATACCCCAATCCAACGCCCCCTATCCCCCTCACCATCCCCTTTCCCCCCAGGCCGCCATAGTGTGGGTCACCATGCTGCATTGTTCTTTTTCGCATTGAGGATGGTGACCACCACTCTTGGATTCTGCTCATGCTTTCCATCAGGCAGGGCAGAGTCATTTTGGCAGCTTAAATATATATATAAAAAAAAAACCTAAATATGCTTTTAAGAAGTTGTCTACGTTCAGCCATAGAATTTTAATGCCGTTGGTGTGTTGTGATGGGTGTGTGATGTAAAATAAATAATGTTCTCTCTTTCTACTATAATACAAAAAGATAATTTACCCATATTGAATTGAATGGGATCTCGACTAAGCATAAAAGAACTCGACTGCTCCAAATAAGTTACATTGTTGTTACATTATGAAAACAGCTTAAAATCCCATAGTCACTTTCCTGCCTTACATTTCCTCTATTGTCAAAGACACTTCCTTAATAAAAATAGCAAGAGTCATTTATATTGTGACAAGCCCCAGATGTTCTTGGTTTGGCCTGTCACAGTTTTTTATCGCTTACCGTCTATTCGCTAGTCATCGTGGACGCAATGTTATAATTTATAAATGACGATACGGTAACGACAAGTGTACGTGACTGTCCAGTATCCATATCCAGTGTAATATAACAAATTCCTTGGCCAACTTATAAACATTTTGGTTTAAAGATAGATTGGAAAGATAGATAGAAGGACATATACTACTTTTTAATGTGATACCGAGTTTCGGGCAAAAGCTGAGACGATAAATTGAATTGTGAAGCATTTATTTACAATAGCAATTACTACTTCTACACTTAAATTGAAAAAAACAACACGTTAAGCATTTCAAAAGTACATATGTATATCTACTTGTAATTTGACGTATTTATTGGTACTACCACTACAATATGTCATGTGCCTATAATATCCAAAGCGAGTGATACCTACTATGATCTAGTACACATTTCAACATTTTCATAACTGGGAAACTGTGTTTTGTAACAATATTTCTTTTGAATGATAATGAGTGGTGACACGTCACAATGCACACTCAAGTCATTTCTTTACTACCAATTATTTGACTACACGGTTGGCCTAGTGGTTTCAGTGGTCGCCACACCGCTCCCTACTGCGCCAAGTGTTGTGGGTTCAAATCCTACATGGGACAATACTTTGTGTGATCCATAAATTGTTGTTCTAAGTCTGGGTGTATTTTGTGTCCGTTTCATGTATGTTTGTAAAGAACCCCGTGACACAGGAATGTATATAAAAAAAATATATCATACTTTATCACGGTACTGGAGAAGTAAAATATCTTTGTTTCGACTTCGCTTCTCTATAGACACGCTCCTGAATATTTACCTGGTAACAATGAGTCCGCGATTGTCACTAATAGACTTCCTTGGTGTCGCATGCGCGAGTGTATGCACATACTTTAAATTAATTTAATTTATATGATCGCTAATATCACTACGTATTATAAAACAAAGTCCTCCGCCGCGTCTGTCTGTCTGTTCGCAATAAACTCCACAAATCAATAAGGATTTCATGCGGTTTTTACCAATAAATAAAGTGACTCTTGAAGGATCTTTTCGTATATTATTTGGAAAATTTTCGAGTTTATTGGTTTAAATATAAATGTATTTGTTGAAGACGACGTGAAGACTTGACGCAAAAATTAAGCCGCACATATTTTCAGAGTAACATGGGATGTATTATATTTTATTGCCCGTAAAGAATCCGTGCAAAGGCGGGGGCAGGTTGCTAGTAATACGTATATAGTGTCATTAGTCTTAATATTATTTTATACCACTTCTCCAAAAGAGCTATCGAAACTATTAGTAATAAAAAATGAACTCTGTTATCAGGAAAGCAAGTATGAATAGTTGGCCGACGATCGGAGTCGTCTTCCTCTCGGTGGGGCATGATGTAAGTGCTCAAGTGTACTCAACATAAAAGAGTATTTGTCGGATACAAACGCCTGTTTTGTTTGTGATCTGCTGAACATGGAAATGCTGTTTCATTTTCCTTTATGCAAATGCACGACCAATATTACTTAGTAAACTATTTTAGGAAAATACCAAAAGGAATATGAATTTATCCGTTTGTTACTTTGAGAGGATATATAAACTGTTTTATTAAAGTGAAGTTAGGTTTATGTTGCGATAGTACAACGCATTAAATCTTACTTATGCACATACAAATACATTTGCCTTTGTTTTCAAAGTAGTAGACAGAATCATATTAAATGCATACAGTTTGTAGACCATAATTTTGAGAGGTACTTTCACCAGCACCCAATAAACTTGCAGATAGTTATCTACTTTATAACACTGTTTGGCAGTTAAAAGTTACTGAAATACATTTAGACAGAAACATATATGAGATTTTCCTAAAATGCCTCCAGATTTAGATTCTGTCAAACTTTGTATAGAAACATATATGAGATATATCTCATATATGTTTCTTTACAAGGTTTGACAGAATCTAAATCTGAAGGCATTTGATATGAGCTCATTAATCTATCAGTTACTTTATTATCAAGTGGTGAAACTTGGCCGTAATCCCACTTGCGTCATCAACAACCCATAATGCCCCACTGCTGTGCTCGGGTTAGCTCTCAGGAGAAGGTTAAGGCCATACGTCCCCACGCTGGACAAGTGTGGGTTGGGGACTAGCAAGACTACGTTGTGGCTACGTAGTCTTGCCGTTGGATGCTGTTATCCCATGATTACAACCGGGAATAACTGCTTAACGCGACTTCCAAATCACGGAGACTACTCATGGTAACATGCCACCAGCGGTCGTATCGTATTAGACGGGAACCCCAATGCTATCAACTGGGCCCATCATCTTCCCAGCCTTTATATTCCCGAGATTAATTGGGGTCGGCTACTAATTCTGGGCCCCTATGTTTCAAAATATTTACACACAATTCTTAAATTACACCCAGACAAAGAACAAATTTTAATGATCGAGATGATTTCTCAATATTTGCCCTGGGTAGGAATTGAACCCAATACCTCTAGCTTAGCAGTCAGAACTACTTACCACTAACACTAACCACAAATTTTTTCCCTGTCATAGATACCTTGTTCTTAGCTAGTCACAGACGTGGCTACTCCATCCTCCGTGTAGAATACAGCTCACTAGAACACAGTTTCTACATTAACGTGAAACTTGGCGAGTTGCAATCTTGGCAATGAAGCAATCTTGACAATGAATTCCTCATTTCATAACTACGTACTTAGGAGTGTCGTCGAGAATTTCAAATTGAAACTGCAACTTTATTTCGTAGTTGTGTAAAGTTTGAAAGGGAAGGCCGAATAGATCTTTGATTTTATGTTCTTAAAAGATTATATTATAAAAAGGATGTAGTTTTTTTTATGTATTTGAACCTGCCAAAGTGAGTTTATATTGCTTGGTGGAAAACATGAGCCGAATTCAAGAGTAGTGGTTACCATTCCCCTTGCGAATGTATACAATGCAAACATGCAGCATAGTGACGTAAAGGGGTCTAATCAAATTAAATTAAGATGTAATCAGCATTCCAAACTAAGCTACTGACTTAGTTTGTGAAAAGTAATTTCACTATCTAGTATGTAGTAGAGCCGTGCTTCAGCATATTTCAAACGGCTGGTCGGAAGTTAAACCTTATGCCTGAACAAAATTGTATTTATTTAACTTTATGCTCAAACTGTACAATGGCGGACTTAATGCCAAACGCATTCTCTACCAGTCTACTGTTGGTTGGTGCGAAAATGAGTAACATGGTGCACTACACTTTCTTTAGGACTTTAAAAGTATATATATAAAGAAATGACCTTATATTGTAATAAATCTAAAGGAAACAATGAAATAAAATATATCTCGCAATTATAGAAGAATACATATACATACACACATATGCGCATACACATACAAATACGAAAACATTTGCAGTATAAAATTTATGAAGAATCTGCTGGATCTTGGGCAAGGAGAGCTCGAACCTTGACCCTGTATCGGAAAATGAAGCGCGGAATGATTTTTAGATAGGGTTACGTCAGGCAATTANCCTTGCTATCTTACTACCAAATTACAATTTTTAAACCCATTTTTAAGTCAGATCAATATTTTAATTTAGTGATCTGTCTGATCCAGGTAAGACCTGTGTTTCAGGCAATTACAGTTCTACAATAACTTTCTTAGAATAAAAACTTTATTTTCTTTTAAACCGTAGGTTAAAACTAAGTTTCAGTAGCATTACTGTTAGTAACTAAAGTTTCGTATAATTCCGTTTAGTGGTTTCTGTGTGCAAGAGTAACAACCATACACATATCCTCAAAAACTTTCGTATTTATAATATAACCAGCTACTGCCCGCGGCTCCGCTACCGAGTAAACAGTAGCCTATGTCTTTCCTAAAAAATCAAAGAAAATGCATTGTAAATTTCATCCAAATTGCTATGGAACAGACAGAGTTACTGTCGTATTTATAATTTTATATACATAGTAAGTAGGATAATTATTTTTTACTGTCATAATTCAGAGTATTACATTGCTTAGAAGTTGTAGCTAACACAATCTACATTTTTATGACCCGTAGTTAATATCCTGACCCGGTTGTCATAGTTACTTAACAAAATTGAGCACAAATTGCTTGCAATTAGTCCTACTGCTTCAGTCGTAATTGCACCAAGAAAATATGCTAAATTCAGAGAAGTCGCCTCGCTGTAAACATAGCTACTACAAACGGATGGATGATAGACTAACGACAATGAAGCGGTATAATATATATTTAAGATTAATATAAAATATTCAAACAAAAAATTTTACTCACCTGTTTGAGGTTAAACTTAAATCTATCGCCATCCACTGCTGAACAAAGGTCTCGCCTAAGGAACGACAAATATCCCGATGATTAGTAGTTTATATAACTTTATTATAAGTAAAAACATTTTATTTACAAAGAGCTAGTTTTTAAAGCACGCAGTAAAAAGATCAGAGAAACACTGAATGGTACGCAGGTTTTCGGACAACGACATGCAGCCAACTCTAGCACTGCGCACTTTCATTATTTAAAAACACCTAAAACTACACATTTTTTTACATTTTCTCAAAGTCACTTTTACAGATTACAAAAAAAAGAACGGTATTAAAAATTATATGATGTTTAAAAACTGAACCGTTTTCAAAACGTTTCAATATCGAAATCATATTGTTCCTCATCCCCGCGTTGTACAATTACATAAGATTAACCTGACCAGATATAAGGATTACCGCGCTTACTTGACGAGGAGCTACAAAGACTCCTGTTAACGACACACTAACTTTAAAGTAAGCTAGTTGGCTGTGTAACGATGTCGTACTTATTATCTTTATTACTTAGCTTAGTTCAAGATTTTTCTAGCTTTTATCGTGTGAGTGTTATCTTGTTAAAAGGATTTCGAGATACATTTGTGTGAATGTACACATTCTACGTTATTTGCATAAATAGCAGCTTAGTTTGTATGTATTAGCATGATGTGTGGTTATGAACTAAAAATAGGAAGTGTAACCTTCGCTATTTACACTAAGGGTGGTGTAAGAGCGGCTGAAACTACATACGATAACAAATATATTGTGTCGACTTCCACATACAGTGCCACCAGAAATACACAGCGCCACTACAGCGCCATCTACCGAAGATACACTGAACTACGAAGTAACGAAGGAAACTGAGAAACTACCAATCCTACATCGCGCAATAGAAGTTCTCGCGCCGATTAACATATATACAACGTCCCAACATCAACCGTTGGGCAGTGGTCCGCCAGGCATGATCACCTCGCCTGGTCGGAGGATCCTCCCTTTGAGTTGGAGGAACATGTAACCCGTTCCTCCACAGTGGTGACCCCGACGTCTTATGAGGCCTATAGTATTCGGCCGGTGCAAGCGCATCGATCAATTCAGTATCGGACTGTCCTCGGTCGCGCGAAACCTGACGTGTTGCGTTAATTGTATTAGTTCGTGATTATTATAAACAGAATCGCTAATTATCGTGCGTGTTGTTGTATGTCTTTTAATTGTATTCCTTTTCACCTAAACTTAATGTATTAATTACTGTGAACTTTATCCTTCTGTTTGTGAGTGACATTAAAGTTGTGTTCCTACCTTCAAAAAAAAAGGCAGTAGCTCGCCAGGCATGATCACCCTCGCCTGGTCGGAGGATCCTCCCTTTGTGTTGGAGGGACATGACACTCGTTCCTCCACAATATTTTCTAATATATAAAATTCAGTAGTCGAGGCTACTGACAAAACACACTCGGTCTTATTATCAAGTTTCCTAACACTCATCGGTCAATATCATACCAACGGCTCAGTAAACAAATTTCGACATAAGCGTCTATCTACGGGTTTCTTCAATAAGCCAGGGTCCTTTTAACTATTGAAAACGGTAAAAGGAACCTATGTGAATACGCTCGTCGCTGTATTTGCTTAAAGTTCAAATACACATAGTTTATTTTTGCAAACGAGCAGAGGAATCACCTGATGGTAAGCGATAATCGCCGCCCATAGACGCCTGCAACACCGGAGGCGTCACAAGTGCGTTGCCGGTCCGTGGGTAGTTCAGCCTTCTAATTCAGTTCCACCTCAGGGTTGTGGATGTCTTATGCCAGTCGTTCCATGGAAAATTGACATTCAGCTGAAGCTGATTAAACTAGAAGCAAATACATTCTCAACTTTATTTGGGTTCAATAATGTTGAGAATAATAAAGGCTAGGAAGGTAAGAATGAAGATGAGCGCACAACTCGGAAAGAAAACTTAGAATTAGAACAACCAATACAATTATTTATTTCATAACTATCATATAATAAATATTGTTGTTGAGTTGCTCATTTTGTCATATTATAATATAATATTTAAGCTAAAACAGGACGTTCGTCGCGCTAGCCGACAAAATGAGCAACTGTTTATACCCTTATAAGTGTTTGTTTTGTTTCAAGGTAAACTTTAAGGCAACGAACGGCGATAAATCTTGGAAGACAGGTTAACGACGGCCGAACTAAATTTAGTTCAAAAGGGAATTGTGGTGTCAAGTGGGGGCTTTAATATTTTACAAACAGTCAATGCAAATTAAATTATCTGCTTTGACCGCCATTTTGTTTTGAATAAGGACTGTCTAATAATACTAATTTATATTACAGTTAAGTGTAGTATATTTTAATAAAAGTGCATTAAAATAAATAAAACACTCATAAATTCACTTTAAAAATTAAAGCTGCCTTTACTAAATTATTTAGTAACCGACTTTAAAAAAAGAGGAGGTTTTCATGATGTTGTACCAATTATGGAAGATACAACTCCTTAATGTTTATTTATATCAAAAGACAACTTCTGACTAAAAATGCAACTGAATAGTGAGCGTGGATTTAATTGTGTTTTAATTTATTTTCTTTCTAATTTTCTATTTCTTTAGGTGTTTTTTTTTTAAATAAATGCTGTGTTTGTTTTTCGGTCACTTTAAACATAAGTTTGTATTGTATGCGAGGACACTGGTTCCCTAAACACAACTTTTATCTTATTCCGAGAATAAACATATAAACAAATTACTGTCAGTCTATAAAATGTTGCTTATTAAACAAACTGAGACTTGTATCTGATGTTGCGACTTCCAGTCTTCTTCTTTTTTCTTTAAAGAGATGGAAATCAGTTAATTACCTGTATCTGTTAAAGTCTTCAAAATTTGAATTCGTCGTGATGAGATTAATGATAAAAAAATATAAAAATGGGGATGAGATGAAGTAGGGATCGTCTTTAAAAATTAAAAAAAACGATTTCCCGACTTTTAGTCATAACCAGACACATGTCTGAAGTAGGAAATACTTTAAATACGTCAGAAAAATGTGACAATAAAATAAGAAAATTCAGTATTCTGAAAGTCAACTTAGAACGTTATCCAAACTTGAAATAAGTTAGTGTAAGATATGAGCTTCTAGAAACGAGAATAAAAACGATAGTGCTGATGCAAACTTCGCCACGTAAACCGTTTGTACTCGTAAAGTCAAGTTTGCAACAGAATCCTTGGAACTTCCATAACAGACTTAGAGACGTTTGGAAAGAAATCAGAGGTAATCTATGGAAGCCCTCGCAAAGCTATTTTTGCAAACTGGAAAATGTCCTGAGGCGAGACAAACGTGGTGATTCACTTTATGTTATTCTGTTTGTATTTCTTGAGATAATCTTATTTGGCATTTGCTTTGTGCACGAGTAGAGAATTTTTGACATATGTGGAATTTTAAGAATTGTTTTTTTCCTGAGAAACTTTTGGCACAGAAAGAACTGCCTGCATAGATTACAATCACAACGCTCATATTTTTTGATAAACCGGCGTAAAGACGAGAGGTTAATAAGTCCGTATTTGTTTCCTGCTACAGTAATGCAGTAAAAAGTGAAACCAAATCTGTATGAGAGGTTTTGAAGCTCATTGGAGAACTTTGTAAAGTTTAGAGAGCGTGCAAAAACCAACATAACATTTTTATATTTCTTGCTGAATACTATTTATGCCAAATGCTGCTATTTTTTTAAGAGCCCAGACAAGATTTATTTTGGTATAGCTCAAATACATTCATATTCAGGGCAATAATAATAATATCGCATTTAATAGTTTTATGCAAAAACTCTCTGAATTCTTTATTATGCAAAGCTTTGAGGTAAAAACTGAAACTATTTCAAACTTAACTTTTAGTTTGTTGACAAAAAATACAATTCAAGTTTTTGCCGTAGAAATAACTGGACTAGATGAGAATAAACAATTGATATATGTAATTCCAAGACAGGGGTGACACATGGGGGGGTTCTTTGCTTTCTGCTAAACTATGAACTACAACGAATACGCAAACAGAATCTTACTTTTTGATTACTTAGCCTTTCGGTAATTTTGTGAAAGTGTTTGGTTACTCGTGACAACAGTTGGAGTAAGTAAGTATCCCATTCTGTTCAGTTATTCACTGTGAGGATTGGCAACCGGCCTTTAAAGAAGCCAATGATGGCACAAAAATTTATTTACAAATTTTAAAAATGTTTCGAAATTCTAGTCATAATACAAAAACACTATGCGATGTCTTAATCTTTTAAGCTAAATTGAAATATAATTAAGTAATTATCTGGACATTAAATTGGGCTTTCAACCCTTATCCAGTTAATAGACAATAGTTGAAAACGTAATTGTTGAAAAATCTTTACATATATTAAAACAATCACATCAAAAAGCTGAAGTTAGTTTAGTAAATGTTCTTACTAATGGTAACTTGAGATACGAGGAAGTAACTTAATATTTATCCCTGTAGTAAGGGATTAAGAGGACGAAGTGTCACCACACCTGTTTATCTCGTGGATGTCTTAAGACCATACTACGTAGGGTAGGACAACAGTGCTCTAAAGAGCAGGAGAACCTGATATGAGCCCGTCTAGTCAGCGTGATAAAGTAGTCCAAAAGTTCCTTTGTCCAGCAGTTTACTGTCAATGTGATGTGTGATGAGCCTAATTTTTCGATACAAATTCGAAAAATTTAGAATATTTCACGGTGTTATTTGAAATTTTCATTCTGGGGTTGCAGATGTCCATGGGCTTTAAAGCCACTTACCATCAAATGACTTATCTGCTCCGTGGAAATCTCCTGTACCATACGGCAAGACATAACTATTCAAATAAATAAAATTGTAGTATGTCTATTTTTAATTTGAAACTAACCGCCTTTCATTGAATGCATATTAGGAAAGCAAATTATATTTATTTCTTATGTGAAGTGATTTATAATCTTTGAGAAATAAATAATTCTAATCAAAATTGACTAATCTCAGGAACAACGTCCAACTGTTCTAGAGATTAGTTGATTTCGATTGGAATTTCACTACTATTTCGATACTTGATGATTTAAGGAGTGACATAGATTATTTTTTAGACTTAATTTGCCCTGCAACTTTACTTAACGTTCCATTGTACCTTTATAACAACAACCGCTGGTTACAACGCAGGACAAACAACAAAAAAGCTAGTCTATTAAGCTAAAACTAAATTAAAACTAATGAAACAATAAAAAATGTTCGATTCAAAAGCACTAAAATCCGCGGGTTATATCGCGGGGTGCAACTAATATATAATAGAATTACGATGTCTTATATTTTCCCTTTAAGATAAAGGATATATTTTATACCAATCCAATATAAGTAACTGCCTCGGTGGCGTTGTGGTAGCGTAAGCGACTGCTGCGCATGAGGTCTCGGGTTCATAATCTGCAAATATTTGTTTCGGAGTTTAGGTGTTTTCTATATATAATATGTATGAGTTAACAAAAAAAAGTATATATGTATTTAAGTCAGTTGTCTAGTACCCACAGTACAAGCTCTGCTTAGTTTGGGACTAGATGGCGTTGTGTGTTAAAATGTCCGAAAAAAAAAGTCCGAATTTTTTTTAAACTTTCGGTATGGAATTCTTGTTAGGTTTCCTATTGAATTACAGGTCTTGAACAACACTGTTTTTGAGTATCTCAATATATTTTACACCATTGTTATAACTAAAAAAAATTAAACGTTATCAAAAATGAAATTAGTCCCGTTTCTCATCTCACATCTCATTCAAAGCCCTTCACATACACCCATGTACGAGGTACTCTTTGATACCCGTGACAATAACTTTCGCATAATTAATTTTTACGGCTTATTATATTAAGCAGCTGACGCATCGCTCGAGTATTAAACGTCGAGCTTAAAGAGGCGATTCATATGGTTTTGTGACTATTTATCATCCACGATGTTGTTGATGACCACACAATAAGTGTGTCATTAAATTTTAATTAATACAGAATAACATAAAACATATTTTATGACACAGGTCACATGAGAAAGATATTTAGAGCTGTATTAGAGTGCATAGTTATATACCTTTCTACACGTTACACTAAGTAATCTATTCATCATATTCCTAGCCTTTATTATTCCCAAGAGTATAAGGGCTACTAGTTCATATCAGTTTTTTCACAGAGCGACTGGCATCAGATTTCTTCAACCCTGAAGGTGAACTGAGTATAATTAAGCGCACTGACTTTTCAACAACGATTGTCATAGCTGTTTGACAACTGAGACCGACGGCTTAACGTGCTTTCCGTGACGCGGAAGGAGGTGGGGGGGTTAACACCGCTCCGGGCTGTTGTTAAGCAGTTTCCCGAAATCTTTAAAAAAAAACTCAGCAATGAATTTTGGTAGAAAAAGGTAGTAGAGCCACACTGATTGTAGCACGAACGGGTAGGTTATGCCGGAGCGGTACTACCCTAGCATATAAGATCAACCTAAAATGACAGCATTTGTGCTGTTGTGTTTCGTTGTTGTGTGCGAGACCGGAGGCCTAATGATGCAGTATCACTAGACCGCCATGGTGTAAGCCACCATGCTGTATTGTTGTACTGTCTGCATTCGCAAAAAGTATGGTGACTACTCTTGGATTCTGTTTATACTTAGCACCAGGCAGACAGCACTTTGTAAAAAAGAAAACTCCCGCATTAGGAATATACTTTCAGTGTCACGGAGGACTTTACAAACATACATGAAACGGACACAAATTAAACCCAGACTTAGAACATCAGTTTTTGGATCACATAAATTGTTTTCCCTCGTAGGATTGTTGAGTTAGGCAATTATTTTGTTTCTTTTCACTAGTGAGTCTCAATTTCCTCTTCTATTTGTCTATGCTTATATAGGGATTTGTATGGGTATCTAACAATTTGACTGCACGTATGGCCTACTGGTTTAAGCGGTCGCCACGCCGCTTCCCACTTTGCCAAGTGTTGTGGGTTCGAATCTCACATGGGTCATCACTTTGTACGATCTGTAAATCCTCTGAGTCTGGGTGTTTTTTGTATCTGTTTCATGGGCATTTTAAGGTCTCCCACGCGACTCAGTATATATTCCTAATAGTGGAGTTGTCTTTTTCAATAAAAAAATATTAAAAAATTTGCCGAGGATGATATATATTCATTTTGTTGTTTCACCGTTTTGTATTACACTGCGCTACATTATTCTCACCTCACATATCTATAATGGTTTCAAATATATTACAGCTTATGTCATATAAGAACTTCAGATCAAATAAAGAAGGTAGATAACGCACGGCCTTTGTTCTTAGTGAAGCTAAAAAACTCAGCTACTTCCAAGTAAAAACACTAGTTTACGCACACATATGCAACTAACTATGTTACTTTTCGTTACTATCATACAAGTTGTCGTGCAGTAAGTTTACCTACAAAAGGCCGTCTTGTGCAATTAAATAGTTTAAAACTAAATAAAAGTTAACAAAAAGTTTGAAAGAATAACAGTTAAAACGTAAATACACACAAAAGATTTACTGGGAGAGTGTTGCCAGGAGTTTGTATTCCTTATAGCCAAAAAGCCAAAATGTGGGAAATTAATTTGTAGGTAAATTCATTCAAACTTCAAACGGCGTAAATACCAAAATCTAATGGGTAATTAAAATTTTGAATCGTTGGGGTTGAGACGCTAGGTTCATGTGGTTCGCGTACTCGCGATATGTTTAAACAACTTGCTAAGCAACTGATTGAGCTTCTCGTGACCAGAAGGCCGGCCATTTTTTTGCACAGAGAAATAGCATTACCATTCAACGTGGCTATGCAGTCTTTTGGGGACGGGAATTTTTTGACGCTTATTATATTATACTAAGAATTTTAGTTGTAAAGTAGTATATGAATAAGTCCTTACAATTGTTTGTCCTAGATATTTATGACAAACGCTCCGGGCTGTTATGTAATTATCANATGAGGATTGGCAACCGGCCTTTAAAGAAACCAATGATGGTACAAACATTTATTTACAAATTTTAAAAATGTTTCGAAATTCTAGTCATAACGCTAAAACACTATGCGATGTCTTAATCTTTTAAGCTAAACTGAAATATAATTAAGTAATTATCTGGACATTGAATTGGGCTTTCAACCCTTCTCAAGTTAATAGACATACAATTTTATTACTCCTTTAACGAAGGATTAGTATTAAATGGTTATTTGATAACCCTTGTTTAAAACGTAACTGTTGAAAAATCTTTACATATATTAAAACAATCACATCAAAAAGCTGAGGGTAGTTTAGTAAATGTTCTGACTAATGGAAAATAATAAAATATAATAATGTAATCTTAAGTTGAGATACGAGAAAGTACTTAATATTTATCCCTGTAGTAAGGGATTAAGAGGACGAAGTGTCACCACACCTGTTTATCTCGTGGATGTTTTAAGACCATACTACGCAGGGTAGGACAACAGTGCTGTAAAGAGCAGGAGAACCTGATATGAGTCCGTCTAGTCAGCGTGATAAAGTAGTCCAAAAGTTCCTTTGAAGGTCAATGTCCAGCAGTTTACTGTCAATGTGATGTGTGATGAGCCTAATTTTTCGGTACAAATTTGAAAAATTTAGAATATTTCACGAAGTTATATGAAATTTTCATTCTGGGGTTGCAGATGTCCATGGGCTTTAAAGCCACTTACCATCAAATGACTTATCTGCTCCGTGGAAATCTCTACTCATAACTCATAACTATTCAAATAAATAAAATTGTAGTGTCTATTTTTAATTTGAAACTAACCGCCTTTTATTGAATGCATATTAGGAAAGCAAATTATATTTATTTCTTATGTGAAGTGATTTATAATCTTTGAGAAATAAATAATTCTAATCAAAATTTACTAATCTCTGGAATAGCGTCCAACTGTTCGGTTAGTTGATTTCGATTGGAATTTCACTACTATTTCGATACTTGATGATTTAAGGAGTGACATAGATTATTTTTTAGACTTAATTTGCCCTGCAACTTTACCTAACGTTACATTGTACCTTTATAACAACAACCGCTGGTTACAACGCAGGACAAACAACAAAAAAGCTAGTCTATTAACATAATTAATATTTAACTGCCTCGGTGGCGCAGTGGTAGCGTACGCGACTGCTGTCCATGAGGTCTCGGGTTCGAATCCTGGGTCGGACCAAATGTTTGTATGATCTGCAAATATTTGTTTCGGAGTTTGGGTGTTTTCTATGTATAATATGTATGTATTTACAAAAAAAATAAGTATTTATGTATTCATATCAGTTATCTAGTACCCATAATACAAGCTCTGCTTAGTTTGGGACTAGATGGCGTTGTGTGTTAGATGTCCGAAATATTTATTATTTATTTTATTATTTATTATTAAGCTAAAACTAAATTAAAACTAATGAAACAATAAAAAATGTTCGATTCAAAAGCGCTAAAATTCGCTGGTTATACCGCGGGGTGCAACTAATATATAATAGAATTACGATGTCTTACATTTTCCCTTTAAGATAAAGGATATATTTTATACCAATCCAATATAAGTAACTGCCTCGGTGGCGTTGTGGTAGCGTAAGCGACTGCTGCGCATGAGGTCTCGGGTTCATAATCTGCAAATATTTGTTTCAGAGTATAGGTGTTTTCTATGTATAATATGTACGATTTGACAAAAAAAAGTGTATATGTATTTGAGTCAGTTCTCTAGTACCCACAATACAAGCTCTGCTTAGTTTGGGACTAGATGGCGTTGTGTGTTAAATTGTCCGAAAAAAAAAGTCCGAAATTTTTTTAAACATTCGGTATAGAATTAAGGTCTCTTGTTTAAGGTTTCCTATTGAATTATAGATCTTAAACAACACGGTTTTTAAGTATCTCAATATATTTTACACCATTGTTATAACTAAAAAAAAATAAACGTTATCAAAAATTAAATTAGTCCCGTTTCTCATCTCACATCTCATTCAAAGCCCTTCACATACACCCATGTACGAGGTACTCTTTGATACCCGTGACAATAACTTTCGCATAATTAATTTTTACGGCTTATTATATTAAGCAGCTGACGCATCGCTCGAGTATTAAACGTCGAGCTTAAAGAGGCGATTCATATGGTTTTGTGACTATTTATCATCCACGATGTTGTTGATGACCACACAGTAAGTGTGTCATTAAATTTTAATTACTACAGAATAACATAAAACATATTTTATGACACAGGTCACATGAGAAAGGTATTTAGAGCTGTATTAGAGTGCATAGTTATATACCTTTCTACACGTTACACTAAGTAATCTATTCATCATATTCCTAGCCTTTATTATTCCCAAGAGTATAAGGGCTACTAGTTCATATCAGTTTTTCCACACAGCGACTGGCATCTGATTTCTTCAACCCTGAAGGTGAACTGAGTATAATTAAGCGCACTGACTTTTCAACAACGATTGTCATAGCTGTTTGACAACTGAGACCGACGGCTTAACGTGCTTTCCGAGACCACCGCTCCGGGTTGTTGTTAAGAAGAAGAAAAAGGTAGTAGAGCCACACTGATTGCAGCACGAACGGGTCGGTTATACCGGAGCGGTACTACACTAGCACATAAGATCAACCTAAAATGACAGTATTTGTGCTGTTGTGTTTCGTTGTTGTGTGCGAGACAGGAGGCCTAATGATGCAGAAGTATCACTAGACCGCCATGGTGTAGGCTACCATTCTGTATTGATGTACTATCTGCATTCGCAAAAAGTATGGTGACCACTCTTGGAGACTGTTTATACTTAGCACCAGGCAGACAGCACTTTGTAAAAAAGAAAACTCCCGCTTTAGGAATATACTTTCAGTGTCACGGAGGACTTTACAAACATACATGACAGACACAAAGTAAACACAGACTTAGAAGATCAGTTTATGGATCACACAAATTGTTTTCCCATGTCGGATTTGAACCTACAACACTTGACGCAGTAGGAAACGGTGTGGCGACCACTTAAACCACTTTTTTTTTGTTACGTGGTGGAATGCGTTTACGCACTTCGCTCCCCCCCCCCGCAGGGACAGGAGGTTCGCTTCGTGTGGGACTCCTGACTGACTCGCCAGACTACCCACTAAACCACTACGGTATGCCACTCTGTGCCTGACACAGGAGAGATCCGGGAACCGCTTTCTTACGCCATCCGGGACCACTTAAACCACTAGGCCAACCGTGCAGTCTTTGGCAGCCCCAACAAACTTGAGTTAGGCAATTATTTCTTTTCTTTTCACTGTGTGAGTGAGTCTCAATTTCCTCTTCTATTTATCTATGCTTATGTAGGGATTTGTATGAGTATCTAACAATTTGACTCCACTTATGGCCTACTGGTTTAAGCGGTCGCCACGCCGCTTCCCACTTTGCCAAGTGTTGTGGGTTCGAATCTCACATGGGTCATCACTTTGTACGATCTGTAAATCTTCTGAGTATGGTAGTTTTTTGTATCTGTTTCATGCGCATTTTAAAGTCTACCACGCGACTCAGTATATATTCCTAATACGGGAGTTGTCTTTTTCAATAACAAATATAAAAAATTATGCCGAGGATGATATATATTAATTTTGTTGTTTCACTGTTTTGTATTACACTGCGCTACATTATTCTCACCTCACATATCTATAATGGTTTCAAATATATTACAGCTTATGTCATATAAGAACTTCAGATCAAATAAAGAAGGTAGATAATGCACGGCCTTTGTTCTTAGTGAAGCTAAAAAACTCAGCCAAGTAAACACACTAGTTTACGCACACTTATGCAACTAACTATGTTATATTTCGTTACTATCATACAAGTTGTCGTGCAGTAAGTTTACCTACAAAAGGCCGTCTTGTGCAATTAAATAGTTTAAAAGTTAACAAAAAGTCTGAAAGAATAACATTTAACACGTGAATACACACTAAAAACGTACTTGGAGAGTGTTGCCAGGAGTTTGTATTCCTTATAGCCAAGAAATGTGGGAAAGTAATTTGTAGGTAAATTCATAATCTTCAAACGGCGTAAATACCAAAATCTAATGGGTAATTAAATTTTTTAACCGTTTGGGGTTGAGACGCTAGGTTCATGTGGTTCGCGTACTCGCGATATGTTTAAACAACTTGCTAAGTAACTGATTGAGCTTCTCGTGACCATTTTTTGCACAGAGAATTAGCATTACCATTCAACTTCGCAATGCAGTCTTTTGGGGACGTTCGAAGTAGACGATGATGCGGAGGAATTTTTTGACGCTTATATGTAAATAATGTTGTTTCTTTTTTATTATTATTTCCAATTATTTAAATTTTATTATATTATATAATACTAAGAATTTTAGTTGTAAAGTAGTATATGAATAAATCCTTACAATTGTTTGTCATAGATATTTATGACAAACGCTCCGGGCTGTTATGTTATTATCATTTATAAGAAACAAACACATTTATTTTCGCAAATATTATCCATTTTAATGCAATTTACAGGGCATTTATTAAAAGTAGCAACACTGCAATCACACATTTAAAAAATGGCTTCACTTCCTTATCCTACGTGAGTTATCTACCTATTTTTATTGCTGCTCGATGTTTACCAGCTCTTTGCACTTCTCGACGGAAAAGTATAAACAAGAAGAACATTACTGACTTCGTAATATAGTTCTACCCTCATATGTCCGTGCAAATTTGATTCCGCGACGTGCCCTCCAACTATTTCAATTTAATTTATTACATTCCATAATATACATTTATAGGGAGTAGATTTAAAGATAGATGTAGCAATTATGAACCCTATCGTACACTGTACTATCAGGAGAGAGTAGGTAGTTATTTGGTTCGCAGTTTGCAATCAGTGCACACAGCGCATAAGGAATGTAGTTCGCATCGCACTTAGATCATCAACAACACATGATGTCCATCCGCTGGGCTCGGATCTCCACTTAGCAGAGGGTTGAGGCCATACGTCCCCACGCTGACAAAGTTTAAGTTATTAAAATTAGATTTAATTACCTTAATAACCGTAAATAAATCTAGGTTTTTAACCTAATTTTATTTTATGGTATCCTATTTTTATTGAATTGTTAAATCATTTGCTAAAATTTATTGATTAGCCAATGTGTAAAACTGTCGTATGAGTATTAATTTATCAACATATCGTTTAGACGTTTCGTTAAATGGTTTGAGTTGGTAGTCAATTTGTATAGCACGGTAACGCATCGTAAGCCGAACCTTCCACAAGGTATCATTATTGTTTCAGCATGTTATAATGGTTTAACCCGAACTTTCTGTTAAAAAATAATCATTTGAGATTTCCTTATATTTACTTCACGATCAAAAAAAATGGTTTCATTTATTTCGCATTCAGAGTACACACAGAAAATTACTTTCAATTAATAACAAAACTCAATTTTCTTTGTTATTTTTGATAAAACAATTTCCTTTTTTTGATAAAACAAGGGGTGGAGAAAGGATCTACGCTTTACCGTTTGTGGAGGCACGGTCAATTGGTCCCTTTGTCTCTGTGTATGTCAGTAAATTTTCCACGCCACGTAGTGCTACATGTTATATTTCAATAGACCTCGATAATGAACTTTTATTTGCTGTGAAAGTTGCTTTGTCTGAAGCGATTCGTGTTGAATATATATCAGAGTATTGATCGTGTAATTTGATTGTGGTTTGATTTTTGTACGACAACATTATGAATTACACACGTGCCTATAGCAATATCTGTTTGTATTGTGACTATAAAACCACATTGGTCGCACATAGGCGTTTCTTCTCAAGGTTAGACTTAGAATACTGGCACCATCTAGCTTTGAAAAACAAATTGAAATATTAAAGACCCCTTTGGGAAATGAATCCTTTTATCACTGTTGACGTGTGTTGAAAATATATTCCGTAGTGCTAATGCAGGCTTCAAATATTCCTCATACCTCATAAGGACGTAACGACTCGTTAAAAATGATTCTATTACCCAATAACAATATGTTATTCTCTGCTTATAGACGTTAGGTTATAAAAATAACGACCTTTGTTACTCACGATTTCAAAAATGTCGAGCACAGAAATATTTTCTAGCAAATGTTTTGTGAAGTTCGTATTATTAGCTTGCCGAAAGATAAAAGCGCAGTATTTTATTTAAAAATGCAAGAAGCTAGAAAAGTTCAGCAACTATAGTGCTTCTACTCTACAAGAACGGTACTTGCATTCACCCACTGGTTATTATACCAGCTATCCATATTTTCACGAGTTCGATAAACACAAATAAAGCACACTACGGCTTGCATCAATGTGTGCCGCAATGCACCTAGCTCACAAAATTTCTACATCACCCGAAGGTTGGCTCGTAGAGAATGCCTTGGTCATTAATCCCGCCGTTGTACATGTGTGCATAAAGTTTTGAAATAAATAAATAAAAATAAGTATACACCGAGACACCTGACACAGAGTAGAAGCAATACGCTCTCTTCCTTCCTGTGCCCAGTGGTCAAAAACTGAAACTCACTACCAGCGCGCGTATTCCCTTCACACTGTGATCCTAGCTCCTTTAAGCGGGGAGTGAAAAAGCGTTTCGCAAGGTCGCTTTAGTTTAGGTAACCATTCTGCATTGTCTGCATTTTCAATTAGTATTATTTCTATGCGTGCGTCCTACCCGTAATGACATACGGAGCCGAAACGTGGACACTGACGGTTCGACTGGTCTGAGAGGTATATGCTCGACGTTTCTCTAAGGGATCGCATTAGAAACGAGGTGATCCGACAAAGAACCAGGGTCATCGACGTAGCCCACAGGATTAGTAAGCTGAAGTAGCAGTGGGCTGGCCACATTTGCCGAAGAACCGATAACCGTTGGGGTAAACGAGTTCTTGAGTGGAGACCGCGTCTCGGCAAACGTAGTGTAGGACGTCCACAAGCCAGGTGGAGCGATGATTTGCGCAAGACGGCTGGCAGGAGCTGGATGCGAGAAGCCATAGATCGAACTAAGTGGCGTGAAATTGGAGAGGCCTATGTCCAGCAGTGGACTGCGATAGGCTGATGATGATGATGATGATTGTGTCTCTCTTTTCTCATTCTGTTCACGTGAGAATTCTACTCACGCTTTCCACCAGGCAGAGTAGAGTTACTTTGGCACGCTTTACATTAAAAGAAAACTTTAGAGACAGACAGTTGAGAAAACACGGGAAAATGTTACAAGTATACACAACACATTACTTTCTTACGCGAAATACATTAAAACATGTTCCATTTGTTTTCAAATTATGTAATACAACATTGTATTGGAAGTTGTTACTGCATTGCGGTTGATACATCATTCACTAGACATTTTATCTGTCTTAATGCAGGTTGCGTGCACCAAAGGAAGTACAGTCAATGAAAAAAGTCATTTATCAACTCAATGTGATTTTAGATGTTATGGCTATGGTTAAGCGTTTTTGCTCATAGTGTATTGGGCGATATACCAACCCGACTGGACAGCGTAGCTTAATAGGCCGAAAAATCTTTTCTGAAGAGAGGTCTATATCTAGTAGTGAAATGTCAAAGGCTGTTGATGTAATGTATATTAGGCGGTGTTAGAATATTAAAGATACTAACATTAGAGTGTATTAGTTTTTTCATTCAAATGTTGCAATTTTATTCATTGTAGTATCTAAATAGCCCTCCTGACCGAGTTGAATTTTACACTCGTCAACGTTAATAGAATAGTAAAAAATGTGATGACTACTAGTTCAACCGATTTTAGCTGAATATCAGTTTTTTCACGAATCTACTAGCATGGTACCTCCGTAACCCTGAGGCCAAACTGAATTCGAAGGTTGAAATAGTTGTCAGTAAATTTAAGGGCACTGATTCCCAATAAACGATTGTCACAGGTGTTCATAACAACTGGGACCGGCGGAATAACAAGCTCGCCGAGGCACGGGCGGGAAATATCGCCATCTTCCATACTTCGGGCTACTATCAAAAAAATCTTGTAAGAAAAAACCCAATAGTAATCCAAGCCGGGAATCGAACCCGAGACTTCTTGATCGGTAACAACAACGAGCGTACCTCGTACCTCGGATAAAAGCTAGTATATATGTACATGCACGCGGTCTATACTTATATCTATATACATATAGATAATAAATAAATAAATATTTAGGACATATAACACACAACGCCAACTAGTCCCAAACTAAGCAAAGCTTGTATTATGGGTACTAGACAACTGATATGAGTACATAAATATTTTTTTTTGTAAATACATACATATTATACATAGAAAACACCCAAACTGCGAAACAAATATTTGCAGATCATACAAACATATGGTCCGACCCAGGATTCGAACCCGAGACCTCATGGACAGCAGTCGCGTACGCTACCACTGCGCCACCGAGGCAATAAAAAAGATATGAGTATAGACCTCGTGCATGTCGGTTATTGTGGTAAAGAGTACGTTATGTCATTTTTACAGAATAAAGGTACTTTCTAATTTCCTAAATTTCATAAAAGCGTGACAGATTTAATAACTTTAGAATTTATTATTTATAGGTATATTACTCAATTTCACTTTTGTTCCCAAGTGTAGATGATTGTGTGGTTCCACTAATTATTGCTAATTCCTTTAGCAACTGTATGTACCGTTGAAATGGAATCTAATGGACAAACACTAAGGCTTACACGTGTGCACTACTAAGTTATTACTACGCTGTAACCGCTGTTTGCATATAGGTAAGCAAATAATGGTTTGAAATAAAATGAGAATGCACAATTAGGTTGATTATGAGTGTTTTTAAGATTTTTAATGGCCCAAAATCGCATGAACGTCTTTGAAATTGTCAGTTTTTTTTCTCTATAATACGCATGTATTACATGTACATACTTTCCTATTGAATCTTTCTATCTGATTAATACTGAAATCTGAATTAAAATCTAAGTGAACAGACATCTACTATGCAAAGAACTAGCTATGGCTTCTTTCAATTACTGAACGGATGTAGTAGTCGTATCAGCGATCGTCTCTTTGCTTCGCTTTGGAGATTTGATCTCCACTGCACATTTCGTGTGATCCACAAGCTGTTGCTCTAAATCTAGGTATTCTTTGTGCACGTTTCAATTAGGCCTGTAAAATTGTCCTATATACACTCCAAAAGAGTTGTAATTAAAAGTAAAGAAAAACTTTATTTATATACGTAAATACTTGCAAACGTACCTATTGTGTAGTCAGACATGTATTCAACATATAGTAATGTTACGTACTAAGCACCCATGAATGTATCAAATAGGGAGAGAATTACAGGAAAAAATATTTTCTGTTCCAAAAATATACTTTTATCTATATCAAAACATGTTTTCAATTCAAAAAGCGAGAGTGATACAAAATGATGTGTAATAGTACTACACCACATAGGATCCCCATTATATTTTCTTTAAATATGTTTTGGGCGCTTGCTTTTTGCAAAATTTCATGATAATGTTGACCGAATCTCTGGATTTTAATTACCTGCAAATTGTGAAAATTCGGTAAGGTTGCTTTTGTGACATTTTGGAAATGGAACATTAAAAATGTAGTCGTATTCACTTTTTTATTCCACACTTCATAACGAACGGTACACGCTATAACTGCTTGCGTAAATCTTGTGAAACTTAGTGTAGGCACTAGTTTATAGTATAACGACTACACGGTTGGCCTAGTGGTTTCAGTGGTTCACACACCGCTTTCTACTGCGCCAAGTGTTGTGGGTTCAAATTCTACCTGGTTCAAATTCTAAATATCCCTCTCAACACTTTGTGTGATCCATAAATTGTTGTTCTAAGTCTGGGTGTACTTTGTGTCCGTTTCATGTATGTTTGTAAAGACCCGCGACACAGGAATTTATATTCCTAATGCGGGAGTTGTAAAAAACAAAAATTACGCAAGATTATAACTTTGGTTTATCTGAAGTCGTTAGTAATTTTATGAAAATCTTACGATATCCGAAAGCATCTCATGTCCGTGACGAGATCTGAAGCAAAACGTACAAATATTTTATGATGATCTGCAATTCCAACATAAATGCGATAGTAAATAGAACGATGACATACTTTAATGTATACCCTATACTCTCATGTTCATATGCATTGAATAACAACGTAATTTAAAATATTTGAGCGGTCTTTTGTACGCCAGATTAAATCAAGTGGCGTAAAAGCACGTTGTTTTATATGGTGCACAAAGAGATCATGCTTTTGTTGCTTATTTTCTTTGTTTATATTGTTTAAAAGCTTTTTGCGTATGTATTGGATTATAAGCTGTAAAAATAAACAACAATGTTAGGATCTACTGTTAGGCTGTGATTTCAGTTTCGAACAAATTCAACTTATGTTTTTCAAATAATGGAAAGTGACTAATTAATTTCCAACAATTTGAATTTGGAAAGAAGTTTGTGCTATGAATACCAGACAATTGATATAAATATTTTACATACATAGATAGATAGATAGATAATACTTTATTTGTACACCAAGGTTTACACACAATATATAAACCTAAAAATTAACAAAATAAAAAGAAAAAATCAAAATGTAATGTACAAAGGGCGGCCTTATGACTCATTGCAATTTCTTCCAGGCAACCTTTGAATAGACAGGTTTCATTCAAAGATGGTGCAGGGTATTTAAGTGTAAGGAAAAAAATGTTTTTACGTGTATAACAAAATATTACAAATTTAATAATATATATATAAATGTTAACCTACTTACATAAATATATACGTTAGTTTCAAATTACGAGAGACAGATAATGCTCACATAACATTGTTTTGAAAGTGGTAACAGATTGGGCATGTCTGATAAAGATTGGTAATGCATTCCATAATATTCTTTTTCTCTTCTAAAAACATTTGCAAAATATTTGCGGCTTATACAAACATTTAATCCAACCCGAGAGTCGAACCCGAGACATCAAGAACAACAGTCTCATACGCTACCGCTGCGCCACCGAGGCAGTCAATGATCGCGATGAATGAAAGCGATTGTCTTCTACGAGGTTCGGAAGTACTAGAGAATCTAATTGTCTTCGAGCTACTAGCTCTTTTTAATTTCTCTTTCTCTATACTATCTGAAATTAAGGAAAAAACTTTTGTAAGGTTTAGTATTATAGCATAATCAGACTTCATACCTTGTATGAAGGACAACAAAATATGATTATCTAAGATATTGATAATTCTAGTGTACCATTGTTGCTCACGATGAACTCCAAACTAACCGATTTTCACGTTTTTAGGGTTTCGTACCTAAAATGGTAAACCGTATCTGGAAAAACCGAACCGTTATATGTCTAATATACGGGTTCCGCTATCAAACCGTGGCTCTACATGGTAGAGTCACGTTTCGAGATGAATAGACCGAGTCGATTGGAGTAATACCACGGCCTTACAGAAAACGGATGTGAAACAGCGCTTGCGCTGTGTTTCGCCTAGTGATTGAGAATACCGAAAGGCCATACCTCAACCCCTCCCCACATCCCCCACTCCTCCCAAAGGATGGAAACGCACTTGTGACGCCTTTGGTTTTACGGGGGTCCATGGGCGGCGGTAATCACTTACCATCAGGTGATACATCCCCTATTAAATAAAAAAAACATTTTTCCATTATTTTTTTCGATTTTTTTAAATTTCTTTATAAGCTTTAACTGGGAAATATTTCATACTCCTTCGGTCGCGTACATTTTTGTATAAAGAGATACAAAGTTTTTACTTCATGAATAGATTTAGATATCATAATGTTTGCTTATGATTTTTCACATTATAATTTTAACATTTTGCAGTCTTAGCTGTTATTATAAATGAGAATGAATGGTAAAATTATTTAAGTACCGGTTTGATGCACGAGCTAAAAGCTTACGCAAAATCATTAGGAGAACTTTAAGTAAATGCACGACGTCAGAGCATGAAGCGCCTTCGCTTGGTGTGTCGATAAAATATATATATTTTATCTTGTATGTACTCTATCTGAGCTGACCATTATAGTGCCTTCTAAAGTTGACATAGGCTTGTACAGCTTCTGGAAGGGGTCTGGACGTGTTAATAGCAGCAGTTCTCAGATCCCTCCCATCTCAAGCGTAGAGTGGCACACCGTGTGGTTTTAGTCGGTTCGATTCCGACACACCGCCTCGCCGCAAACCCCGGTGGGGGTTTCCAAACATAAAAAAGGAATGTACAGCTTTGAGCACTAAGTTTGCTCACAATAATTAGGTAAGCTGTTTTTTCTTTCAATCTGTACCTTTATAAATCTTAGAAAGGGAGGCTCTTCATTCCTCCAAACTTAGACAAGAGTTAACGTATAGAGGTAGTTTTTAGACCATTACTAAAATTTACGTTTTAGTAATAGTTTATAAAGCAAAACAGTAAAATATTATAGAGTAAATGTGTTTAAAGTTTAAAATTAGTATGTAAATAGTTTTCTATTCGTACAAATATCATAAACTTTAAAGTAATTTTGTCCGTTTGTTACGCTTTTAAGGCACAACTGCTGAATCGATATCAATAAAATTTGGCATGACGATAATTGATTCTTGGGGTGGTCCTAAGCTACATTTACCGCAATAGCCAACATAGATGCGGGCAAAGCTGCAGACGAAAACTAGTATTCTATAACTTTCAGCTCAAAATAAAATGTGCATAATTTTAAAAGTGTTTTTTCCCGACCTGTTCGTGGCTACAGCACACAAACAAATAGAAAATATCGATACTAGTTTAATAGTACCGATATTTATTTTGTGTGTGTGCTTAAAATTGTTAAACAAAGACTTATAAGTAGATTTTGTAATATACATTTAAAAGCGCAGAAAGTACAAAATCCTAAGTTATATATTAGACTAGATGAGCCTCACAGTGTTATCTGCAGATAGCGCCGCATGTCGAATCAAATAAACAAGAGATTTTTAATTTTTTTTGCCGAATTCCAAATCTAACTAATTAATATGAATACTAATTAATGGAATAACCATTCTCGAATCCTCAGGAATATAAGAATCAGAAGTAATAATAAATTATAATGTATCTCTCATTGCAAAGTGCTGATTACTATATTTCATTTCTGAGTTTATTAATACCTTTTAAGAAATAATTCTTGTATGTTTAAATAATCTGAATCTCAAAAACGGCTCCAACGATTTTCATCATACTTACTGTGCAGAGGGTTTCAGGTGCAATCAAATTTGGATTAATTTTTAGACAATATACAAAAAAATAAAAATGCCGTGCAAAGCTTCGTTCAGCATTAGACAGCAATAAGCTGAAGAAAAAGAAAATTACAAATAGAAAAAGGTTTTTTTTAATAGATATAAACAGATCAAGTAAATTTATATTGAAAGTATCACACACAAATAAAACTTTTCTATAACCTTTGTGTCGAGAACATCATATATCTACTGTTATACAACCTCATATATATTATCACCTTCTAATTTAATGATCAAGTAAATATTCAGTTCATATTAAATAATATTAATATCATGGCGGCCTCCGCTTGTCAGCGTCGCTACTTAGAAATATAGTTAATGACGTCTGTACTCTTTTTTATACAATAGTAATAGTCGGCGTAATAAGTCTTTAATGTTACACAATTCTGTATTATCAAATAATAGTTGTATGTTAATAATCATTAGAATTTGTTCCCCAAATCTTCTCATTTCACTTATCCTTATAATATCCCATTTTATTTCTTCTAATGCTAGTTCTAATTCTTGGAGTTTTTCGGGGGTTCTAAGGGATCAACATTTAATAGTTGCTATATAAATACCATTTGTTTTCTTTTCTTTGTGTCTGTTGTCACTATTTTTAATCTTTAGAGGGTCGTGGTCATTTTTTTATATATGATATATACATATGATAAAAGAAAGGAAGAAAAAATGGACAAGACTAATAACATAATGGCAACCACTAGACTGCAAAAGAAACAGAGGAAGGCAAGCTAAGAGATGGGAAGACGATATCAGGAAAATAGCGGGTTCAACATGAACTCGAATGGTAAGGGATAGATGTGAATGGCGATCTTAAGAGGAGGGCTTTGTCGGAAGACAAGTTGAGGAGTAACTACCGTTTACTAACCAAATTATAAGAAAACAAAACATAGTAAAATATGAATAATAATAAATAATAAAACAGTTTATATAGTACATTAGTTAGTAAATTTTAAACTTTTGTCATTTAAAACTAAGATCAACAATAAAGGCTTATTATTTTATTTATTTAATCATTAGAATGATTATGATAAACAATGTTTAATATTATCTGATAAGTTTGGACATTAGTATTGAATATGATCGATTCTGTCAGATGTTATAAAGTGCCATGGATTGGAGTAATGCATTAGAGAATATTATAAGTTTGTGCTAATATGTGTTGCTTCCCCGCTATCTTGACTACGCGCGTTACACCACTCATCATATCATCTGCTATATACTACTTTCAGTCTACCTTATTGTTTTCTAAGACTTTATTAGACATAAATAACATATAAATAATTCATCTTACATAGAAATTGATTAAAGTATTTGGAGAATCAAATTGGGAACAGCTATATATTACTGTTGGCTGCACTTGTACATCCATGATTTTTGTTTAGTGATTGCAAATAAAATAATCATTAAAAGAAACTGTGACTTTAATCAAAATTTAATCATCATAGACCATATTAAATACTTTTATTAAGTATAACAATAATAAAATACTTTTTTCTTGTTTAATAAATAATAAATTTATAAGAAAGATTCTTAAACGTCTTTGTAAACGGTGTATTTGAAAGTGTCTTAGTAAACATTCACCGTTTCCTTCTTATGCCACTGGTTTTGCTTTCTTTTTTCCTTTTTGGATTGAAGACAAATGTCAAGTCGTTTTGTGCTCAATATCGCTTTAAGAGAAACGTTACATTGGTTTTCCATTGAAATATTACCAAAATCCACTTCTCTCTCACACAGTAGCAAGATCCGTATCAGAGGATTATCAGCCTCTCCAACTCTAGATAAACTACTAATTTACAAGACTGAGAGATGTGCAATAAAAGTATAGGTTGTGTGGTGTGTGTTTGTGTACTTGTAGATGTATTTGCAACTAATACGAGAGGACGTTATGTGAAGTAATTACTTTGTGCTGTCAGTTTTCATTCATGACTCCTTGTACTAGGTACATATTTTTTTAAATACTGTCATATAGTAAGTTCCTACAATAACATCTCGATAAGCTGATACTTTGACCAATCTTGACCATACTGTGTGAAATAAGTAATAGACATTGCTGCAATCAATACGAAAGTAATTTTGAGTTGGCACAAATTATTTCATGTTGAATAGATGAAATTATTTAATTGTAACAGAAGCATACTTATGCTCTGTAATCCCGAATTTATGTTAAATAATTAAAGTTGATTGGCTATCATTAAAATTGCTGTTGAAAGCTTCGCAGTAATAAAATGACACTTTACTGGGATACGTTTAATACTTAAATAAATGGGTTTACGAGAACGTTCAAGGTGTAGACTGATTAGTTCGATGAAATGAAACTTATAAAATGTTAATCAGTTCTCTACATCTGAGGAGACCAATCCACTACTATACATATACTATATCTGATATTTGAAACCAGGATTCACCAGAAGCAATATTCAAAATTACGTAAATATATACGTAATAAGTAATATGATATTGTACTGACTTTCATCAACCACCCATAATGTCCCTATTGCTGGGCTCGGGTCTCCTCTCGGGAGAGGGTTAAGGCTATACATATCCACGCTGACTTTAGTTTGGAAAAATACGTGTTTGATAGTAAAATACGAATGGTAAGCGTTTTAATCTTTTCAGTGTTTTGAAACATGAAAAGTTTTGTAAATAGAGAACATCCAACTGTTTGTTCAAGAACTTTTTTGTTAGGCGCGCCGCGACATGGTTCAAATAAGTTGAAACTTCGTGACGAGCCCTTTAACAGAAACTCGTTGGATGTTTATAAATTCGGGCACAGCGACATCTGGGTCTGACTAATATTTCAGATGCAGCGAAATTAAAGATTTGATTTTAGCTATGAGAAAGTATCGAGAGACAAATGACAAAGCTTTTTCGAATGTTTTTATATGAAACTTTATAATTCACTTTTTGGAAATGTAAGTCTGGTATTTTAATGACTCAGATGCACCGAGGAGGTTGGAGACCCATCGTTACTCCTGTTTTGCTTTGATTGTACAACGGATTAAACCGCAAGATGCTGTATATGTATCTCAGAATTTCAGAGCTCTATAAGTTTTTTACGGTGGGCATGACTCTTTAAGAATTTTCGTACTAAATTCAATCGTTAACAGTTTTCCCACAACTTATTTTGATGTTAAAAAAGATGAGAAACGACATTACTTAGCTTGGTATTATATTAAAATTATAAGCGTCTCTGAAAACAGTTCAGCTATGTAACAATAGGGTAGAAAAAAGTCACTTTGAAGATTTGTCAAACGACTCAAATCAGGATCTAGAACAAAAAAATTGTGCCAACTTGTCTAATATAAAAGTAATTTGTCAGTTGAGCTGAAAAGGCGATGCTGTTTTCTACGATTTATATAAAAATCCGTCTAAACTAATTCCTAGTAAGTTTTCGAAGTATACGGGACAAAAACGTGCCCGACCCAACCAACATTTTTTAAAAGTTTTGTTGTAAAACATGGGATAAATGGGAACACCTTGTGGAAACTGACTAACTCCACCCATGGTCATTTACAAGAGTGACAAGTGCGTTGGTGACTTTTAAACGTATCTCCTCTCTCTGTACGTACCTATCTGTGTAAATTTATTAATTTATATTTTATAACGGCTAGATGCGTATATGGGACTTAAATTATAGTTAACGAAATATGGGCGCTCAATATACCTACTTCAATTTGTGGGAATGTATGTTGTATAGCAAACATTTTAGAATTTGGTCAATATATTATAAACTGAATCATTAATAAAAAGGAAATTACATTGTTCAGTATATAGAGTAATAAAAATATGTAGCATGTTCGGTAAAATAAACATCCGTATGTCGCCATCTGTCACTGTGGAAACTTTACAAATTCATTGGATTTTGGCGTGAACAAGAAGGCTGATATCAAACTGTGTTTAGAGTGAAATGGAATCGAGGCAGGTGGAATTACAAGCCTACAACTTTACGGCGGATTGGAAATGTTTCTCAAATAGTCTCGCACGGATTCCGCTCATTTGATCAGACTTCGAAATTAATTTTACTAATGTTTTGGGGCTTACAAGTAGCCATAAATGACTTTATAAATTTCAGAAGTTGGTTCTTGCCACTTTTCTATTATTAATTTCTTTACTATTGAAGTCCAGAGTTCTATAGATGCTCGGATAAAATAATATGCAACCATTGCATATGGTGCGAGGTTTGGCCAACCATAGGTATAAGATTATATTATATAACATGTGTGTTCTGTCACTACGTGCTAGAATTTTTGTTATTTCAAAGTTTTTACAATTAGAATGGTCATTAGAAGGTTACTTTAGTACTTCATAGTGTATTTTATGTAGAGCCTTGAAGATATTGCATGATGGGACAGATTCTATTTTTTGTTACCTACATTAGTACCATCCATATAATCGTATTCTGTTCAAGTTGTTTTAAATAAATAAATATTCTAAATTCATTTTGTATTCAGCTCATCAATACAATAATGCTTTCTGAAACGGAGAATAGACGCAGATATCGTATGAAATATTACGCTTAGAGGGACGGCAATGCATCATGTGGAAGCCACGAGCAGCTAACAAATAGTTCAAGATTTCGGACCGGCGGACCTGACCACATGGTGCTATAAGAACATTAGTCAAAACAGCAAACGTTTTCTTCAGATATATTTTGGTAGGGGTTTTTTTAAAAATACGACCTGAACTTTAGTAACTCGATCTTTTTTAGAATATTTTGAAATATAACTTTTCATTTCAGTCATCTAAAACCTGCTCTCTGTCATCTTACGGCCGATTTACATCAGACGAGCGAGCCTTTATATGTTTTTTTGTAACAACAAAAAGCCTTAGATACTGCCTCTGTGGCGCAGTAGCAGCGTATGCGACTGCTGTGCTTGAGGGATTCGATTCTTGCATCGAATCAAATATTTGTATTTGTTTCGTCGTTTTAATGTTTTCTATGTATAATACGAATGTATTAACAAAAATTTATCTCAATTGCCTAGTACCCATAATATAAGCTAACCTTAGTTTGGGACTAGATGGTGTAGTGTGTTAGATGTTCGAAAATATTTATTTATTTATTTGATTTAACCAGTGATACATGCTTATGAAAATATTCAATTTCTAATTCAGCATCCGTTTATTTTACAGTGTTATACGTGTTATATGTCGCCATTAATATTTATATAGAGCTTCTTAGCTTAAAATGTACGTGTAGTATGTGTATGTGTGTGAAGATTAATATTAATGTTTGTATTTGACTTAGAAGTATACGCTTAAATTTTTTAATATCAACGGGATTATATTCTTAACATAACCTAAATTATATTATTATATATCAGTCAGTAAAATTAAAATGTAACGTAGAAAATGTACCACAATGACAAGAAAAGTAGCTATAAAATGCTCTTTTAAATATATTTACTTCTTACATAACGCGATGTGATTAAAATTTCAAAATTGTTAGTTTTTGGTTTCAAACGAAAGCTTCGTTTCAATCGCCTCAAAATCAAATGAGTTCGGTTTACATTAAAAGCGCGGTTGTTAGTAACTTGAGCGCTAGAAAAAAAATATTTGAAAATGCGAAGCAAATGCTTTCAATTTTACCGTAGCAATCTAATTTATTATGACTATTATATATATTATAATTATTTAAGTTGCCCGAAAGTAAAATAATGATATTGATTCTTCCACGTGAATTAAAAAAAAACATATCTATAGCTTATGGACTGACGTTCATATCTTACGACTCATCATTAAAGTCACTAATAATTTTTATTAAAGTGAGACGACTGGTATAATTATATATATAATTAATTCTAAAATTTAATTAGGCTGACAGCATTCTCCAGACAATAATAGAGAGTGTAAGTTTAGCTCAAATTAAATACTCATAGTTTTCAAGTGCTAACTATATTATATTGCATTTAAATAAGGAAGTTTTATACACAAGAGAAGATTTTTCATGGCACATATACCCTCTGTTGGAAATAGACCACGATATGTATTCCATGATAAAATACAGGCAATCACTCTCTGTACAGTACGTACAACATGATGTCTAGCTTTTCAAGGATCTTGAACGTTATAACTTGTTCCATTTCTCCTTTGTGTACTAACAATACTGTTTTATTTAATGTTCTCAATCTATAATATGAAAAATAAAACTAAAAAGAACAATATTTGAAGTTAAATAACTGGAGTCTGGAAAAACGTTACCCTTTTCATCTCTATATTATTCTTTAAAGGAACAGATAATCGCTCATTCTAAAACGTGCTGTTTGCCTAGACCTGTTCATCTTTATTGGGTTATTGAATATTCTTAGACTTCCACATACAGGTCAATAGAAATAAGTAGTAGTACACTACTGCAAACCAGACCAAAATGCGGAGTAACTATTCATACAGTATCGCGCTTATATACAACTTCCTAATATCAACCATTGGAACGCGGCCCGCCAGGCATGATCACCACGCCTAGTCGAATCCTCCCTTTGTGTTGAAGGGACAAAACACCCGTTCCTCCACATATCTGCTACTCGTTCACGCTTAAATTGCCAAACCGATTTAAAAGAAATTTATTACTATTTAATCTGAACAACAAATAATTCTAAGTTGGGTGAAAGCATGCACATCGTGTGACCTCTACCCGTAACAAAGACGTAGGTGGAGCTGCAGCCAAAATCTAGTAAAAATAACTGAGAATATTTCTATAATGGAATTCTTATGTGCCATAAAAATGCGATTTAAAACGTAGCGATGGATATTCGTCCATCAATCACAGTAATTGTAAACGAGCTCTAGTTTTTATTGCAATGTTATGAGTATACAAGTTTGCATTTATATTTTCAGGTTCAAATGTTTACATATTTCGATTGCATAAACGAAACAGTACTAGATACAGAGTAAAAATAACTTTTTTTATTGATCTGAGTACAGTAACTGTTACTTTTACAGTTTCCTTCTTAGGTTCAACTTCGATTTATCTTTTACAGGTCCGCTCTTTTAAAAATGTACAGATTAACAAGAAAAAATTCAAAAGTATTAGTCGACTGCGTTAAAAGTTTTGACAAAACTTATATAGTTAATGTTGCTCGAGTCATTACTACAGAACTAGTAGTTTAGGTGCTATGGTGGAATGTGTAAACATGAATAGAGTTTCTTTTAGCTTTATCGTAGACGGTTAAAAGTAAAGTACGTTTAAGTAATACATTGCAGTTTAATAAACTTTTATAAATCTTTTCTTTAATAAATCTTTATATATTAAATATAATAATTATATTTATATTTTGATATTGAATTATCAGAATCACTTTTTATTCTGAGTGAAGTGTTTCATACGTGGTTAATTAACGAAAAAAAATTTTTATTGGCTTTTAACCTTCAATCAAATTATTTGTATCAACTTAAAGCCAACTGGAATTAATTAATATTACAGTTCCGTACAGTAAATAATACACCAATATGTTGCCCCGACTCGAAAGACCATTTATCTGACACAGGGTAGTGTGTGTTGTCGTAGACCACAATAATAAATAGTGTAAGATTGTATGTAGTTGAGGGAACTTTAAGCCAAGGAGAGCTCGCCCACCGCTGGAATGCCTCGAAATATTACTTGTAGTTAAGGTAGTGGTTGCTGTTGGTTTATAGCATTTTGGAAAATTAGACTGTAATGAAAGATACATGTTCGTATATAGCGAAAAAAACTGGTTTTAGGAAGTTATATCATCTTTAAAAAAAGTCCTATTTTGAAATAGAGCGTTTTGCCGGAATTCGGAATAGGTTTTAAATTAGTTAAACAAAAAAAAGTCAAGATATCACTGCCAACCTTGACGATCGGTTAGTAAATAAAAAAATCAATTAAAACGAATTGTATCTTTCACAAAATTAATAAAGGTATTTAGAAAAATAGAATGCACAAAAACAATTAAAATAACGAAATCAATACTCTATACATTCCCGTATGGTACGTCATGATTTTATTAGTATCTATCTGTCTATCCTTTATTTATTTATGAACACTTAATGCACATTGTACAAAGGCGGACTTAATTCCTTGAGCCATTCTCTCCCAGTCGACCTTCGGGTGATGTATATAAGGTAGGTGCAAAGAGATTGAATTTTTTAATTAACAGGTAAACCTACATTACGGGTCCAAATACTTACATTATTAAATACACAATAAATATGAAACTTTAATCAAACAATTCTCGCATAAATATATAATCTAAATCTCAGAAACGACTCCAACGATTTTCATGATATTTATTTTAGTATATAGGGGCTTTTGAGGGCAATAAATTGATCTAGGTAGGATAAAATTTAACAAATAAATACTGAGAAAAGTTCGGACATCCACGGAGTTATATTTTATATGACTCGTGGTTAAGTTGTAACCGAGTCAGTTTATATATTACAAGGTTAAAGAACGGTAGCCATACGAACCTCAATTTTAATCATTACTGGGAGTTAGAACTCTAAATAATGTAACAAAAATCTATCTACAGAACTTCGATGTTAGTTAATATATGAGTTATGGAGGTTTGAAGTCCGACGCTCTCTCTACAAAAAAAAAAATCTAAGTTCAGACATGTAGTAATAGACTGAAAGCAGACTTCAACATTGTTTGAGGTAAGGCTCGGAAGATGAGTATTATATTTTATAATAGACACGATGACAGTAACCAAGAACCGAAAAGAAAAATTATATATTTATCTGATTAAATGTGGTTCATAGAGTATAAAAATTGTATTTATTTTTATATTTAGAGTGAGACTAATAGTTAATTAACAAAAATATAACTACAAAATGCAGCAACACGCCATGTTAAGTTGAACATCAATCAGAGCGAGTTACGTCACGTATGTATAAAGGTCACTTTTTTCGGATATAATCGAAGATCAATCCAATATTTTTAAGAAATATAATTGACACTGGTTGACAAATAGAGTCGTCGCGTCACAAACAGACGCTATGACACCATCGAGCGTTTTTGGTGTTAATTTTAAACTTGAAATTTAAATCACAAGTTTTTGATACTGAACATTTATTTTTTGTAGAAATGTAACTGTTTTTGACAATAGGAGATACTTCCAAACATCATAAATCAGTTTTTCAAAATTAGTCTTTATGCCTATTACCCACTTATTCTAGAGAATAGAATAGAATACACTTTATTGTACAACAGATATAACAGTTTACATAAATATATAGTTTACATAATACATCAATTGAATCACCGTGTACAAATGGCTCTTTGAAGATAAATTGTAAAGACGAAATTCAAACTGCAACGCTTGTTTTAGAGTGAAATATTTGTTTTTATATATTGAAAATTTATGAATTTAGGTCAGAAAAATGTAACAACCAAATAATGAACTTGGGGATCGAATACTAAAATATAGAAGAATAAACTAACAGCGGTAAATATAATGTACTTCAGGGAACTGTTACTTTTGTTATGGAGCCTATAAATTTTATGGGTTTCGTCTGGAACGCCAATCTATGCTTTATACCAGAACCGATATTTGCCAATGATACCGAAAATGCCATAAATTTGATCAGTAACTGGTGATATTTCTTATAGAATAGCGTCAAATACCATGGTGCCGGAATGGTGTGTTTCCCACCCGTTATTTTTGATAGTTTACTCGGATCTATTATTTATGGCAAGTGAGATGTAGATTTGGCCGAACGGCCAATCTAAATATTAGGTTGTTATCTGTGTTTGTTATTGAGGAAGTTTTAGGTGATTGTTTGGTAACTATAACCTTAAATTCCACTCTACGTAATATGGTTATTATGTAGGGTGGAATTACTAAACATTTATTTCTAATGCTGACTGTAGTTGCACGTTAAGGCTACTTAAATATCTGAGGAACCATGTAGTTAATTTTTGTTTCACTTACCTTACATGGACATTAACTGGTCCGTCTAATATTTAGAGATCCAGCTGCAAAATCAGTGATTTTTACTTCACTTTTAACATTATTGGAAATATAATTTGAGCGTCAGTCACATCAATGTTTGAGCTACATTATTTCACGTAAATTTTTTCACAATATTTTTCTTCACGAATTTTGAAATGAATTGATTTGATTAACACATGAGCGTAGTTTTAAAATCAATTTATAAAGATCCATATCTAAGAAAAAAAATGTTAAAATCTTTATCAAAAATAACTAGAAAAATTTGCATTATAGTGCACGCCATTGTTTGTTTGTTTACCGGGCTATTTCCGCACTTAGGCTCTTGATTGGGCCGTTGTACATGGGTTTGTCATCTTCTTACTCCAACCATCCCAGATTATCCCAGAAGCACAGCAGCCTTTTCAGATCACTACATGATTCCGGGAGTGATGTTGATTGGAGGATGTCTGCCCGTTGATCTGCCACACTTCTACATTCTGTGAGAACGTGCTGCGGTCTTTCTTCTGCCTCCACACATCTCCTACATAGAGGACTGTCTGTTGCACCTGTAGTAAATAGGTGGTTTAGGGGACAACGTCCAGTAATGATACCTATGACCTTCCTGAGATCATCCCTTTTCAGTCTAATCAGGTCGCGGGCTAGTCTTTTTGATGCTCACGGTCGTTGTAAACAAGAGTGTAAAATGAGCAGAGATCACAACATTAAAGTTGTCAATTAAAGTTTCAGACTCGTAACTGGCCGATTAAGCTGTAATTGTACGTAGTTTGGTTGCAGATAGTTTTAGTTTAGATAAAGTTTCAACTTTAACAATTACCATTCTACTTTAGTTCGTTGTTAAATTTGCCGTGGTTATTACAGAGTTCAGAATGCTCTGAGCTTGAAAGTAATGCAGTCGAATAGATTCAGCTAATAAATAGAGGATTTCTGCAAATTGTACAGCCGTGTTACTTGCTTAACGTGATATGTTTGTTGTAAAACTATTCTATACCTTATATGTATAAGCGCATTAAATGTATATTTCAGTTGATAAATAAATAAAGATACCAAAGGTTATCTTTTGAAGAACTGTAATTGATTGAAAATCAGCCTAGGACCAAGCATTTCTATTCATTTTGTCATAACCTATAAGTTAAGTCACAACTCTATCTTGTCCCCTCATTTAATTAAAGAATATAAATGTAGAGATGTAAATGGACAAATAATTTACAGCAACGTATTAAATAGTTTAAATCGTTTAAGTGTTACGAGCTCAAAACTATTTATTATGGTGACAGACTGATGTTGAGCTTAATCATATATTTATAAAAACTTACGTAAAATTGATAAATTACACAATTATATATTGGAAGTTACAAACATTGTGATCACAATGCAATACTTTGCCTTGGATAAAGATGGAATGCAGAACTGCTGGATTAGAAGTCAACACTGCTAATTATTACAACAACTGAACAGTTATGTATCTTTAGCACACTGCAATTGTCATACAGTATAAATAAATATTGTCAGGTGAATAAGCTTGAATAGAATATTATGCACCTTATTTCAATAGTAATAAAGTCGGGTAATTCCAGTAATATCTACTATTATAAATGACAGACTATCTCGACCATCGGATGTGTGAGCCAGAAATTGTCTCGAAACTTAAATTTCCGCAGCGGAATCTGTCCTTAATCGAGTGTCAACCATCGCTGTGAATGCTATTCACTCGATATATCTACGTCACTCATGATGTGATATTATTTCATTCTTAGTTTTTAGAAAATACGGTTCAAGGTACTATAGCTTGAAACGTATTTTGTCATTGCCCATATATTTTTGTAACGGGATCTTTAAACGTAGTTTTGGATAACTCAGTAGTTTTATAGTAGTTTAATGTAATTTGGTTGGTTGGCTGTCACGATAAAAAGTTGCCTATATCTTTTCTCAAGATACAAAGTATTTTCTTTCCAAATTTCATTGAAAACAGTGCAGTGGCTTAGCTGTAACGCGTAATCGATAGAATTGATAATAATAAAGTATGGTTTTTGTCTTTTGATGTACTAATAATAAGCTATTTTAACAAGTTTCTTCAAAATACTAACACTAGTTTTATTACTGAATGCTCTATATTAAATTAAAATAAATTCTTAGTAAGATGTAATGTAAAGTAATGAATACTCAAAGCTTCGTGATTTCAATTAGATTCGTGATAACTAAATGTTATAAATCAAAAACAAAACAAATTTAAAGCAACGCAATTTAAAGATAATTCTTTGGTACTTAAAAGGGCAATTCAAAAATTAAAGTAAATCAAGATTAAACAAGTCAAAAAATCTTTTCATTCGGTTCGTGGTAAGTTGTCCTATTAATTTTTAGCATTATATTTTAACTTGTTAGCACCTGATTAGCTGGTATTATTATTTTTATAAATTTTCTAAAACTGAATGCTAATCTAAGATTCATTGCCTTTAATCGATTTATCACCCCTGAAACGCCTGCCTAAGTAATTGAACCGTCTCCCGGTTTTAGATTATATATTTTTTATTTGTGGGCAAGCAGAGTTTAGTGACATTGGTAGCAAAGTAACTCTACTCTGACTGATAAAAAGCATAATCAGAATCCAATAGTGGTGGTCAATATACTCATTGCGAATGAAACAATGTAACAGGGGTCACAGATTAGTGATGCTTCTGCATCATTGGGACTCCGGTTTTGCACTCACCAACAAAACACGACAGAACGAATGCTGTCATACGTTGATTTTCTGTGAGAGGGTAGTACTGCCTCGGTCGAGCTGGCCCGTTCGTGCTGCAATCAGTGTGGCTCTACTACCTCTATATACATATATGCTCGTTTAAAGTTAATTGATAGATAAAACTAATATGTTTCGGTAGTCCATTATTTTGTCTTTTAATGAGGCCTGGCAAAGCATGTTGATATATGGGAATAAATCGACTATGAACCATAGTAAACGGCGAAAAACAAACAGATATATTTTTTGACAAAATTGTTTTTCACAACAATATTTGCATGAGAAATTCTGAATAATAGCTGAAAAATATTTATTTTAGTGGCAGAGAAGTATAGCCTGACATTGTGTTTTCAATTATTGTTGTTTTATTTAAATAGTGTACTACAAAAAGTTTTGACTGTTTGTTTTGTAGAACTTAAAATGCTAAATTTGAAGATTTTATGCTGGCACTAGGTAACAATTGTAGTTTAACTGAATTAACAACTAGGAGACCAGCTTAACTTTATCTATCAGTGTACATCTTTTGTTTAATGAGCAGTTAAAATATATACTAGAGCCATTGAACGTTTAGAAAGTTTAAAGTAATTTTTACCTTTATAGCGCATGTTGTTTATAAAAGTTTTCCTACTTACACTTACCAAACCTAACATATATATATATATTTAACCAAACATACCAAAATTAAGTTTATCAAAAATAATATGCATTAATAGGTACCTATTTCTCTTACGTATATTTATACTAATATTACTGAATATTGAATTGCTGTCTTAAACAATAACAGTAATTTTCTACAACATACTCAGGCAATTCGCCAATTCCTGTGCGTTTGGTTTCAAAATGTTATTCAAAAATTGAATTTTTAGCTTGTAATATGAAAATATAGATGTAGTTTGGGAGCCAAAATGAATTTTATAGTGATTGGTGACACAGTAACGACTACGTTTCTATGTAACAATGCTTTTATGGTTGGTTCTATGTATATGAATTTTCTGTCTTTACTGGATATTCGTGTCTGATTTAAATCAGGCGATAGTGTCTAATGAAACTTGAGTTTATATTTTACGAGATACCTACCACATAGAATAATGCTTTGATTATTTTGTTTGTATTTTTTGACCTCAGAAAAAGGATAAGCCTCTTCTGAATTTGGATGTTTCTTAAAACGCCGTCATTAGAAAACCGGTTTTGTAAAAATCCTTTTCCGTATGAAATGGTATGCTGAAGAAGTCATGTCTGGAAATTGCCCATAGAACAAAAGTTGGGTAGCAAAATACTCTCTTAATAATTATTTTCACGGGAATTAACGCGATCACTTATTTAAAGCTATTACATACATCTGATTTTCCTGACGTTTCTAAGGGAGACAATCTCTGAGAAGATTATAATTAACTTTTAAACTTTCGCGTTTCAATACATAACAGTTATTTTCACCTCTGATTTACCTGAAGTTTCACCCAGGTTGCATTGGCGATGGTCACAGGCTGACTAGCTCAGCGGCGCGCGCCCTTAATTGTCGAATCCGCGACGTAGAAGGTTCTTTGTTCATTACCGTGAAAATTATTATTATGTCATTAAACACGAAAGTTTAAAAGTTAGTTTACTCTCTTAAGTCTTATAGTACGAATGTTTTTGAAAGGGAGAGAGGTTTCACTATACTTTTCTTGTGAGATTCGTTCTTTGAGATGTAAGGTAATCATTACTTTTTTTTCTAGGTGTGTTTTCGGTAAATGTGAAATGTCGGAAAAAAATGTTTTCGTGTCATTTATTTTTTCTATATTTTAAAAAAAACAACTCCCTCTTTGGTTTATATATCCTGTGTCGAGTGGAGTTTTTTAAACATACTTGAAACGGCCTTTGATTTTTTCGGAATTATTGAATTAACTGGAGTTATCTTACAGGTGATCTGTCTGCTCATGAATGAGTTATTGTAACTTAACTTTAATTTTCTAAAACATAAAGTAACTTAAAATAACAGAAAATAAAAGTAATTTAAATTAGTGTTTGTTCAAGTGGTATGCGGTATACATACTTTAATTCAGGTTTTAATTCATGTCAGAAAACCTAATTTACTGTATCGCTTTAAGCCATACGACAAGACTGGTTGTTAATGTGAATCGAAATACAAACAGAACTATCAAATATTTGTCTTAGTACCCATAACATAAGCTCTGCTTAGCTTGGGACTACACGGTGTTGTGTGTAAGATGTCCGAAATTATTATTGTTATTTTTTATTTATTTGACACAATAACAATTAAATTTAAGACATTTGTTTTTGAGTTTGGATAAAAATGTATATATGTTTTTTTTATAAGTTGTCATGTACCCATAATACAAGCTCTGCTTAGCTCGGGGCTAGATGGCGTTTATGTTAGATGCCCGAAATATTTATTTATTTATTCAACGATACTCCTATCTTTATATAATTATCATAACAATTGTATAAAATTGACAACGAGAACTGCACAATCACTATTGTATACGCGCATTAATCTCAATGAAACCTATTCAGATGTCGCTCATTTAATCACTCAGTTAGTTAACTTGTAGAGCCGCTGAAACATCAGTTACTACAATATTATTCTTTGACACTTGGAATAGCAGATTATAACTATTAAGCTGTTATCAATCTGAACTCCTAAAGTCAATGTTATTCCAAAGCATTAAGGACTATTATTGATGAGCATAAGCGGACTAACCCGATGTAAGTTTCACTAGAAGTTAGACAGGAACCCAAAGTGGAAATCGTTTTTCATTTTAACAAATGGAGCGTTTTTTATTAGAAAAGTTTTCGTCGCCTTTCAATATTTTAATGCTCCCGTCCCGCTTATTGGATTCCCGGGCTGTGAGTACTTTTTATCTGGATTTCTTCAGTAGCATGTATCGGATCTTCCTAGGAGATCATTCGTGTTAAAATAAGAATAAAAGCTAAGAGAGAGCCCGCGGTTTAACAATACAATAGGCATGATGACTAATTTTAAAAAAACTGTTTTGTGATGCTCGGAAGTATCTTGTCAAAAACAATGAATTTTCTACAAAAATGCAGTTTTGGTAGTAAAAATTGCGATTTAAATTTTAAGTTTAAAATTCACGCCAAAACGCTCGGTAGTGTTATAGCGTCTGCTTGTGACGCCACTTCGCAGATATGACGTCATTATTTGTCAACGAGTGTTAATGTAGCACTTAAAAACAGTAAAGTGATCGTCGATCGTTTCCAAACAAAATAACGTTTACAGACACGCAACGTAACTCGCTCTGAATGGTGTGCAACTTAACACGGCGGATAACAAAACTTTTAGTTTTATTTTTGTTCATTAAATATTCATAATACTCTAAATATTTAAATATATACGATTTTTATACTCTATGAACACTATTTCATTAGATAAATATTACAGTTTTTAGTGGTTTTTGGTGACCGTAAATATACAATGACCCCTTTTATTGCAGAAGGTTCAGATAGAGTTATATAAACGTTTAAATTTGAGCAACTGTAATTTTAGTTCTACTTAATTTGTGTTGAGTAAGTTTGTATCATCCACTGGTCACCCAGGGGGTTATTTGGAAAAATTGATAGTCTGAAATATTAGGTAAATAACAAGGGGAGATAATTTATGGAAAGAAAAATTGCGTATACGGATAGGGAATGAGTTATATACCGAGTGAGTCCGTTTTGCACACCAGCAAATTCATGTTATTTTCTATTGATTTTTAGTATGAATCAGTACTTTTTTAGCTTTCATAGTATTTTTAGTGTTAGTTTAGATACCCAAATAGTATTTCATACGTATATAAAAAAAACACCGCATATTGCACAATGTGCCTATAAATATTAGTTGTTTTGGTGAGTTTGAGCCCAAAATTTACGATATTAAAGGCCAAGGTTCGAAGAAAATTCAATAAACTACTGACTTCATGCTACTCATGTAAAGATTAGATTTTATGAGTCCGCAAAAGTACACTACTCATAAAAAACTGGGGCAGGCACAATTACTACTACAAGTTTATCGGAAACATAGAAAATATTTATGAAATAATAAAATGACAGTACGTATTTTGCCTCTCCTTGATAAGATGAGCAATGTAAATAGATTAACGGAGTTTATCTAGGTTTTAACTCTATCGTATTTTGTATAACCTTAATCCTCTAACATCCGTATGTTTTTTTACGAAAAGAATCTTAAATCTATTAAAAAGCATAAAACTCGCTAAACGAAAATGTTATGTAGCGATATGCGGTCTTATGTTAATCTATTTACAAGTATCCTTTATATACATTTTAATACAACAAACAAAACTTAATATTATTATTATTTTTGAACAAAAAAAAACACGTCCTAAATATAAAAACTTTAAAATATCCCCTTAAAAGATCAAAACAGAGGGTAACTACGTATTTGCATCACTCTATCCAACAATACATTTTTCAAGCATTCGAGCACTTTGAATCCAATAATAAGCCTTCTCCACTCCTGTTCCTTTTGAATTATTTCCGATTTGAACGACTAGACGTAGTCGTAATGACATTCAATAAATAATATTTCTTTTTCACTAAATATTTCCTACATTTCAACCTTAGTATTACATTGTAATGCAATAAAAAGAAATGACATTGTCTTTTTTTCAACACGATTTAACACAACACAAGTATAAAGGTTAAGCTAAGCTAATAGCTTCATCCTGGCCATCAGGGGAGTCTCTCTGTTGGTCGGGCGCATCGAGGCGCTGGCTTGCGGGTGGCCCTGGACAAGACGGAGGCCCTGCTCTTCCATGGGCCCCGTCGCGGGCTGCCCCCCGGTGCCTCCATAGTGGTCAACTCGGTCCTCGTACCGGTTCGGGCCCAGATGAAGTATCTGGGCCTGATCCTCGACGGTCGGTGGCTCTTCGACGAGCACTTCCGACAGCTTGCTCCGAAGCTGGTCGACACTGCCTCCGCCCTCGGGTGACTTTTGCTCATCCCGGGCCTTCTCCGCCGCCACCTTCTGCGAGGAAGTCATCTCGCAGAAGGAGGCGGCGGAGAAAGCTCGGGAGGATGACCTCCACTCGGACCCGATCCGCCGCCGGCAAACCGGGCGGCGGAGGCGCGCCTACCAGCGCCTCATGCCGCACTGAGTGTGGCCGCGGATGGGCGGGACGGGTTTTCCCCCCCATCCGCTTCACAGTCCACCCGCGAGGGGGCGACGTTACGCGTGTGCCGTACGTCGCCTTAATTGAAAGTTTACCAGCAGACGACGGAGCCCGCTTCAGTGCGGGTAGTCGCTGGGAGGGGTCCGGATGGCGTAAGAAAGCGGTTCCCGGATCTCTCCCGTCTCAGGCTCAGAGTGGCACACTGTGGTGGTTTAGTAGGTAGTCTGGCTGGAGTCAGTCAGGAGTCTGCATGCATGGAAATGCATTCCACCACGTAAGAAGCCTGTGTCCAGGAATGAACCAAAGTTGAGAAATCGTTTCGTATTTACATACAAGCGTCAAGAAATTCCTCCACATCATCGCTTACTGGTAGGGTTTCCAAAAGGCTAGCAGCATTGTCACGTTGAATGACAATACTATTTCTCAGTGCTAGAAAAAAGACAGCCTTCTGCTCACTAGAAGCGTCAGTCAGATATAGTTTCATTACTTTTTACAAAATGAGTACAAAAAAAACACCAAATTTTGACTGCCTCGTTGACGCAGTGGTAGTGTAAGTGACTGCTGTGCATGAGGTCAAAATATTTTTGTGAACTAGAAATTTTTGTTTCAGAGTATGGGTGTTTCCTATGTATAATATGTTTGAATTTACGAAAAAGATCTGCCTAGTTTGGCGTCGTGTGTTAAAATGCCCGAAAATATTTATTCATTATTATTTATTAAGTCATTACCCCCTCAATATGAAGAGGAGTGCAGTCAAATAGTAATGCACTAGTGGCTCTGGAGTTGCAGTTGTCCATGAGCGGAGGATAATATTTTACTTCAGGTTACCCGTCTTGCATCTTTATCATGAAACATAATAAAAAACGGTACATATGGTGTTTTTGAAAAAAACTTGAATGGTACATTTTAAATTTTTTGAAATACGGCTTACAAAAATAAATATTGGGCTGAGTAGAAAAATTATTTGCCTATAATAAATACATAAATCTGCGTTCCAGTTTTCTTTATTGAAAACATTATATTTTACAATGACTGCCTTTCTGAGCACTCGTGTTTTTCAATACTCAATTGAATCTAAAATATCCAATTGAAGTTTTTTGGGTGTGGTTGATGATTAAACTTAGCGTAAAAAATGTAGTGATCGTCGCTAGCCTTATTCGTGAGCTGAAGTCATCGTGTCGGTAGCGTGGAAGTCTTTACCTCGCAGTTATGCTTATACTATATTTACACTCTCGCTTCATATCTCGTCTCGTGCTTCGCCTCGTATCATAGCTCGCGCCTCGTGTGATTGATGGTAAATGAGCTGTCTGTTCACATTCTCGTAATGAGTTCAGTTGTGTTCGAACTAGCCAGAATGGAGGACATCGAAGTGCTAGCGGCAACAAGCCTTTGCTTACTGAGTTTCTACTGCTATGCAAATAATTAAAAAAAATAAAAAAAAATAAAAGGAAACCAAGAAGATGGTGGCTGTTATCAATTCATCGCAATAGAACTACGTAAGTATCTATTTTGATGAAATACTGCAACGATATTACAATTTATTGTAGTTATAAGGCGTGGGAGGAAATGGTTACACCTCATATACATTTTTAATTTGTATCTCTTTTTAATTTTAGGCAAAGTATGGAAATAATGTTTCAAGAAATGCTCAATGAAGATTCTGACGAGTTTAAAAATTTTTGCAGAATGTCGCCAAATGATTTCGATTTTTTGCTAAGCAAAGTGGAGCCTTTAATTACCAAGCAAAAGACTAGACTCAGAATACCCATCCCAGCAAAAGTGCGCTTAGTTCTAACTTTACGATTCTTAGCTACTGGCGACAGCTACTGGAGTCTTCACTATCTATTCAAGATTTCTAGTGCAGCCATCACAATCATTGTACAAGAAGTCTGTACGGCTATCAACACAGTCTTAAAGTATCACATAAAGGTAAGAAATTAAAGCACATACTTTATAAATCAATATGTATTTATTTATTGAAATCTCAATTTAAGTAATCGTAGCAACTCGCATCAACTTCCATCTATATCAAGGTACATTTAGTTTAAGCTTAATAATTAGTATTCGTGTTTTTATAACATAGTCCTTACTTACATATATCTAGTTAGTAAAAGGGTTCGTCATTTAAAGGATTTATGAAAGCTGTATCTATAATGTTTTGAGAATCAGGGCGTTGTATAACTTCCTGAGAAAGGATGACACAATTTTGTGATGATAAAACGGTATCATCAGTAGCAGTTGCTGAATGTGAGGATATAGTACCCGAAACTTGTGGTTGCAAGACATAGCTGTTACGAGAAGTAGGACGATCTGGGATAGATATTTGTATAGGTGATTGTTCTGGTTGCGAGACATAGCTGTTACGATAAGTAGGACGATCTGGGATAGGTGATTGTTGTGGTTGCGAGACATAGCTGTTACGAGAAGTAGAACGATCTGGGATAGATATTTGTATAGGTGATTGTTGTGGTCTATAGGAAGATGATGAATAATATGTCGGCGACGGTGTAAAACTAGAGTATGTGTCAAATTTCTGTAATTGTTGAGGAGGATTCGCCAGAAGTAGCCCATCAATGCTATGCATAATCTGACGCCGTTGTTGTTGTGAATATTCTCTCAATCTTGTAGCCAATAACTGCGCGTACAAGTCGCACTCGTCGTTTTCCTTCCTGTTCAATAATATTCTATTTAAATTAGATACCGTGTCTTTTATGTTCCTGTGAATATCTGTTTCGCAATCTTCACGGGGGCGCTTTCTTTTGATAGGTGATTTAAATGTTTTTTTTATTGTTCCCTGGTTTCTGTTCATCGCGCTGGTCGTTGATAAACTCGTTATTATGGTACACCATAATGTCGACGATGAAACACATTTCATCGTCTGCCTTAAATGTTAAACAGAAAGAAATAAATGATAAAAATATCATTTATTGATGTAATTGATTGTCATCTGAAATCGAATAAGTATTTACATAGTCTATCACTGTGTCATGTGTCAAAATTAAACTAAACGATAGATAGATAAGCTAATAATAGAGGTTTAAAAAAATATTTCATGTGGGTACTTATTATTACCTTGATAGCAACAAGTAAAACCTAGAGAATAAAGTATAACTAAATAAATATGTAGTTTTAATTTACTTACAAGCCCTTCATTAAGTCCTTCTTCGGTATTCACTACCTAAGGCCCTTCCTCGGTGTTGATAGTGGTATGACACTTATAAACAGATGCCAAAAATGTTTCCATGGTATCGTAATACAGCCACACTGGCTTATAAACATCATCTTCTCCTGCGCCGGATTTTAATGATTGTTTATTGCGCCGCAGATGGTGACGAAAGGTTGCCATGAGAGAATTTATTTTATTTTTAAGTCAGTTGAAGGTCTACACATTTCTTCACTTAATCTTACCCAAGCTTCATTCACATTTTGGTTATTTTTATGATGTTTGTGTTTGGGATCCCAAATTATCGATTTTTTTGGAATAGTTCCAAAAACTGGAACGTTTCTGCCTCGGACCACTTCATTTCGGCAGTTTGCAGGCCACAACCTGCGTGGCACAAGGTTAAAACTCGAATGAAGCGAGAGCGCGAATGTAAACACCACGCTCGCGTTTGTTGCGAGGTCCTTTGACTCGTGTCCAAAATACCGCTCCGGACGCGATCGCTGCGAGGCGCGAGACGAGACGCGAGGCGAGCCGTGAGCGTCTATTTATACTCTCACTTTGTGCCTCGGCTCGTGCCTCGTCTCGCGACTCGTACGCGAGTGTCATTTATTTAATTTTTCATACCTCATTTAGGTATGAAAAATTTTCGTAAGTATGCCGTGAAGATGCCAAGCGATTACTGAAAATAAAGAAGATTGGACGCGGTATTAATATAAAGTATCAAACAACTACAAAATAATTGATTTCAATTAATCGTTTGATGTTTCTAAGGTTTTCAGTTTCTAAGTTTTTAAGAAACTTTTTGATAATGGTATCAATTAAGAATTTAAAAATTGAGTGGGTTTCAAGAACTTCTTGAAAGTTTGTATTACACTGCTTCGAACCTACGCTTGTCTGCGACTTTGACAGGGTTACTTTTAAGGCAAAACATTAAACACTGTATGCACAATTTCTTATTTAAAAGATCCTATATAATGTTAAGCAGGAATAGGAAAGTTTTACAACACATTGTAACACATGACATTGGTGATGTGCAAATTTTTGTCTTAAGATTTCTTTTATAAGATTCCAATAAAAGTAAATCCAAATGACAAATGAACACATAATAAAAAAATTACTATGAAATTACTTACCTATACCAATAAATGTTTCAGATTATAAAACTGTATGAATAATAGTTATCTCATAGATTTTACTTGCGTCAATGTCAAATGTGAATATAGTTGGTCTAGTGGTTAGCGTAAGCAACTGCAGATCAACGTATCTCGGGTTCGATTCCAGGTTTGGATCGCTGTTGGGTTTTCTTACAATACATTCTAAATAGCAGCTCGGAGTATAGACGATGGTGAATTTTCCCGCCCGTGCCCCGGAAATCACACTAAGCCGTCGGTCCCGGTTGTCACGAACAACTATGGCAATCGTTATTGGAAAATCAGCGCCCTCAAATATAATAACAACTTTTTTTTTTTTTTTTTGACGTGGTGGAATGCCTTTACGCACTTCGCTCCCCCCCTGCGGGTACAGGGGCATCGCTTCGTGTGGGACTCCTGACTGACACCAGCCAGACTACCCACTAAACCACCACGGTGTGCCACTCTGCGCCTGAGAAGGGAGGGATCCAGGAACCGCTTTCTTACGCCATCCGGACCCAAATATAATAACAACTAGTTCAACCTTCGAATTCAGTTCATCCTCAGGGCTATGGAGGTTCGATGCCAGTTGCTGCATGTAAAAACTCATAAACATGTCAAACCCGTTGAACTAGTTGCTGACCCCAAATCTTGAGGATAATAAAGACTAAGAGGATGAATGTCAAATGTGAATATAAAAAAATCACCTTAAATCCCCCTTGCGAAAACCCTTGCAAAATTTCTCATTAAAACAAATTTTATGAATTAACATTAAGTTTCAAAAAACTTTGGCTTTCGTGCTTTCAATGTTAAACATCAAAAGTCATTTGACGACACAAAATGAATTACATAAATATTTACTTCTTTGAATAAATCATCTTGTTTTATTATATTTTTACACATTATACATTGTAGAAAAAAGTTACATAATACAGGTTTATTTTCTATTTTTATGCATTTTGATGATATATATATATATATATATATATATATATATATATATATATATATATATATATATATATATATATATATATATATATATGTACTTCTAACACTCAAAACAAAAAAAAACTTGATAACTCGTGGAGTGGACAGGTTTTATTTAATAATAACTAAAACCTTATTAACTAACTATAAATACAAGAGTTAGGCTTGTAAAGGAAATATTTCTTATTAAAATCACCCTCAAAAGTACTTTGACGAATATTCTTAAAGCTGCCGTATCTTGTATGAATTCGCGAAACTGTTTCTAGTTCTTCAACTTTTCACAGTTCACGTCATATATGAATATATGATGGAGATAGGAGATATGAATAATAAAGAATGTTAACGAGCCATTTTAATGGAATAGTACTAAGAAATAATAGCAATAAAAAAATACCAAAAATATTCTAATTGATTCAGTTTCAGAGCAAGACAGTCACTATTTTGTGACCGGACCTTGCGATAGAATTTCTCTGAGCGTAGCTTAATGCTTAGTTTAAAGATGGATTTAACACACTATCAGCACCAGCACTGACTAAACTAATTATGTGGTCGCCAGACACCAAGTGTTGTGGCTTCAAATCCAGACTCATGGGGCAACACTTAGTGTGATCCACAAATTGTTGTCCTGAGTCTGGATGTTCTTTATATCCATTTCATGTATGGTTGTGAGGTCCTTCGCGAAACAATATGAGTATATAAAAGCGGGAGTTGTCTTTAGAAAACACTACTACCCACCTTTTTTTTTTTTTATTAAGATGAATGATGTTTTGGAAGAAACACATTTAAAAAGACTGTAGCAATTACAATTGAATAAGAAAATGACAAACAATAATGTTATGCAGATTTATTATAAACAATACGTATTCTTACATAGATTTAAAAGATGGTATGCAAAAGAAGAAAATGTAAATACAAGAAATTTGTTTATTTACACTTAGGTGAGACTATAGAAACTAAAGGAAAATGTAAGTCCACTCTACTGAATGTCTTACTTCAGTGGTCTAGGTGTAGATGTTTTCTATTCACTGCGCACTCCGTTTTGTTCATCTCACCTATTCCTATCCGCAATGCTTTATAAAAGGGAACACGAAAGGGGAACACGAAACATGTTTTGCATACATTTGATTCTAAACATAGCAGATTTTTTTATTGCGACAGCGAGTAATAGCTTTTTTCTTGGATCTATTTTCCTTGAGCATTTTGCTGCTTTAGATTTGTACTAACATTTCCTTCGATTTAGGCGTTAGTTTTTTTTTATATCACTATGTTTTGTGATAAGTTTTTGTTGAACTACTATGCTAACAATATATTCTGAATTAAATACAGGAAAAAAAATATTAAAATTATCACTTAAAGACATTTTTGGATGCGCAAACGTGAATTTAATGACAGGCTATCAGTATTTATGACAGTAATAAAAGTTGCTATTGATACATTTAAGAAACGGCTCAATGAAGATGTAAGATGGTAAATAAGTGGAAAAGATAGGTGAAATTCCGGGTTAGAAAATTAAAGATAGAATAATTAGATAAAAAAGCATTAGTTTATGCTTTTTTAATCCAACTATGGCAAAAATCGACTCTTAAAAAGTATTAAACAAGATTTTCAGAACACTTGATTAAACAACTTTGGTTACTGAAGAAGCAAGATAATCGATACATAGATTCTACCAACATGTCTTCGTTGCAAGTTGACAATAATGTCACACGTTACGTAGAAACGTTCCACAACAATTTAACAGACCGTAACTAAGGCTTTTCAATCTTGAATATGTATCTCTATGCTCTGATAATTGTCTACTATAGTATCATATTAATATTATAAGTTTTTCTCTCTCTACTTATTTCTGCATGTTGAAGATGGTGAGGACCCAGTACCGAACAGTATCAAATCTGGTAGTGTATATCCTGTGGTATATATATCCATAGAATTATGAATGTTTTACTAAAGTATACAACGTTTATAGTGTTTTTTTTGTCAGTTTATTTGTTAAAATATCTCTCATTATTTCATTTTCACTTGCTATAGGCCTATTATTAATAACTAAATTCGTTTGCATAGAAAAACACAATTATAGTTCTCATTGCTTGAAAAATATAATCATGTAGGTATATTTTCCTTTCCTCATCTTGCATCATTCGGAGCTTAAATCAAAAGTAATTCTAATTTTGGCAAAATTTCAAATTAAGAAATCTTTTAAACTAGAGGTTCACGTTACAAAACTTTGGAACTCGTCGCAATGAAGTTGTTTTTTTCATAACTCATTGCTAAATACTCTTATATGGTAACAAATTTCGACACTCAATTTAATTTTCCTAATAAACCAGAAAGACTTACTAACGGAACCCATTTCGTTTTATTTCTGAAAACTCTGCTCAAAAAGATTTTTAACCGACTTAAAGAAGGAGGTCCTTAATTCGACAGCATTTCTTTTATGTCTTTTACCATAGAACTTTTGACTGGGTGAATTGATTTCGATGATTCTTTTTCAAAATTCAGAAAAAAAAATGTATATAATATTTTATGTTAATACTTTTATATTCTTGCAATTTATTTGCCTTAAAATTTGAGAGAAATATTTAAGTCTCTAATTCATAAATATTTTGAATAAACAATAAAAAAGACATGACGGTAGTCGTACTGTATTCCAGCTGCGAGAGACGGCGACTAGATGGCGCTAGTGGAACGTGCACCGGACGCACCATTTAAAAATTATTTAGTTGATTTAATTTTATATCGATTATTTGGCTCAAAACACTTGGATTCAAACTAGTAAAATATTGTGACGTTACCCCCTCCCTAAACGACCACCTTTATAACGAGCAGCGCTGTTGAGACGGCACGCATTTCGAACGGTTGCGTCTTGTTGCACGGACTACTGTCTCTCTACAGTCTGTACTGCACGATTATTGGATGTGGAACGTTATCTCTGATAATTAGTACTATCCTGATTGCGGTGGGTACGTGGACCACTGTCCCTGACAGTCAGTACTAACCTATATGACCCCCTTCATTGCTATAGTAACATATTTTATTAATTCTACACATTTGTCAATATAAAACTAAAAATAAGATATTCTGATTATTTAAGTTATTGAAATAAATTTTGTGTATTGTCATACCCGACTTTTACTTCTAATGTCTGGGCCAAACCCGACAGACATACTACATTGTTGGTATTGATTGTATTTGAATAACTCGAAGTACCTTAAGAGTGGTCAACATTTAACTTATTTATTTATTTACTTACACCTTTTTTCAGTACTAAGTACATATTTGGGTAGCTGGGTAGCTACTTCACCGGGCTTAGTAATTTCCCGTGTAAGCGCTACACAATTTTATCCTCAATATACTTCACGCGGCTCTCGTATGTAAAATATATTTTTGGTAGGTATAAAATTTTCATAGACGGTCACAACTGTAATCAGCGTAGTGTAAGTGAATTTTTGTCCTTACTAATTAGCATATGAAAAACCTAGGACGTTTATTCGTGCCATGAAATTTATCACTATAACCAATCGACATATGCAAAATTTAAATTCCTTAACAGAGGTTTCAACTTATCACACTACGTTGGCCAGAGGAGTTGTTTTATTGGTTTATGGCAAGTTTTTGTTCTCTATTTGGTGCTATTAACTTCTATAGTTTTTTTCTTCGTAGTTCTTATGAGACCTATGGGGTGAATAGGAGTAATACACTCCATATTCTTAATCTACCACCACACAAAAATGGAAAGTACCCTTTGTATCAATCCAGGCTTTGTATCATCCATCTTTTTTTATTCTTAATATCAGATAAAGAATTTATTCTATGAAAAACCCAAAAGCAATTTTGCCGGGTAATCGGCCTCGATACCTTTTGATTGCAGTCGCTTACGCTATTGTGTTGAAATAACAATATAATTTCAGTTAGGTTGCAGCTACTGTAGTTTGAGGTTGTTCTTTTAAAGTAACAGTCTTTATTTTTATGGAATCGCGGGCAAACGAGCTGATGGTAAGCGATTACCCTCTCAGAGGCGTCACAAGTGCGTTGCCGGCCTTTGAGGGATGGGCAGGAGGATGGGGATGGGGGAAGGGGTTGGATTATGGGCCTCCGGTATCCTCACTTACACTGTGAAACACAGCGCAAGCGCTGTTTCACACCGATTTTCTGTGAGGGCGTGGTATCACTCCGGTCGATCTGGCCCATTCTTATCGAAGCTTGGCTCTCCCACGGTCAGATGTAATTTACTGTAGATTTTCTATAACGATTTAGAATAAATAAAGATTTTATATACATATATACGTATTTCTGTAGCTCATTATTCATGAAAAGATTACTTAAAAATATAATACCATCTGGAGATAATTCACAACTAATAGAAAGTCTATTGTTATTTGTGTTTTCATATTTTTACATTTATTTACTTATATGATTCTACATTGAAAACTAGCAGTAATAATTGCATTGAAAACTAGCAAGCACAATTTATTACTTGTAGAAATTAATTGTAAAATTATGCAAACGGCCCCAGAACTGAACGTGCTAGATATATAGATGGTTTAATTAAAAACTTAATCGATAGCCTAAAAGGATTTCAAACAATTAAACAATTATTGGTCTCGAAGTTTTTGAACCAGATTGTTTTCATACACTTGACGTTGTTGACCCAATTACTTTGTTTGTAATATTAAAATTGATGGATTTAGATTTTTTTCAAGTTAAATAATATTTACCAGACACGATATCAAAAGGAAGATTAGACGCAAAATAGGTTTTATATTAATACATTTTACGTAACTACTATGTACGAATATGTAAAAACTATAAATACGATTTATTTAACGACCTATTTATGTCATCTGTGCCATTACTGCGTATCTGTTGACACCTCATTCATTTAAATCGGTTCGGTGGTTAAGGTGCTATGGTGGAACACATAAGCATATATAGATTGCTAAAGTATTAATCTTGCTTTGGACTTCTTCGAGTAAAAATATAATTTAGAATCCTACATTAAAACTATTATGTAATTTCAAGCTTCTGGTCATGTTGTATGTCAATAACACTTATAAAGATTATTTACAAAGACTTTCCTATCGCAAAACCCAATAGCAATTTCCTTAACTCTTTAAACGAATCCAGAACCGCACAGTCGATCAGCTCATATGACAGCTTATAGCACATATGTTTTACAGAAAACTCTCCTTTCTTATATAATAAAATGATCTAGACGTTTAGACCTAATACGTTTCTTAGGTTCTTATTATTTTTAGATTTAGAATATTTATGTTTATTAGTAATAGTTAGTAATCGAAATTTGCCTTTAATTCATCTATTTATTTTTGATTTTTAACTTTTCAGTACATCTCCTCCATGCTAATTTTAGCTGTCCCAAATTTTTGGGGTCCAAAATTTTTGTTTCACATATTAATATATAAATATTGCGTTTGAAGTACGAAAGGGTACTATTAAAAACGTTAATTTACTGAAAAAGCTTCAGGGTTCGATTTCAGAATTGAATGCATTAAATTCTCGGTGAGCAAAGTAAAAGGTGTCAAAATAGCATTTCTCCTACATTTATAAATCAAAATAATATATGCAAATGCAGGCAAAGTATACGCTTTTTCGACAGTTGCTAACTTTTTGTTTAACACGCGGCTCTTTAGCCGGAGTTAACCTTTTGTTTTAACTCTGAATATTCAGTGTTTGCGGCGAATGAATTATATGTGTTTGTGTAGAGTAAAATATGAAGCGAAATGTTTTTTGTTGTCAGTTGACTTATTACGTCATTTGTAAATGAAAAACATGACAATGAATAGACAATCATCAATCTACATAATAATAACAGTAAGAGGTCTGGAATTAACTAGAAAATCTTTACACTGATTAAATTTAAAACTAATTTTAAATAGAAGATAACTACGAAACTAAGTGGTTTACTGTGAATAGCCTTAAAATTGACATAAGGAAAATAAGTGTTATTCTTTTTATTTTTACTTCGAAAAACAAAAAAGAATAACGTCGTAATAATAATAGACGTCTGTGGTAAAATCTCTAGGAGTAATCGATATAAATCGACGAAAGACTAAGCTGAAAAGAGGAGGCTTTCAGCATTTGAAAAAATACCATTAGTTCAGCCTGCTACCTACCTAGGAGCTTGAGGAAAGAAGTGAGTGCTGAACACTTAAAAAGGTACACCTTGTTTTCACTAATCGGAGCTCTGCACACAATGTTCAGAATGCGCAAGTTGCATAGAAAAGAATTATTCGAACAATTGAAGCAATTCAAATACAAGAAGCTTGCAGACCATATTTCAAAAAAATTAAAAATATTGACCGTCCCTCGTTTATTTAAATCCGTCTGGAAGAGATCACCATGAGTGATAAGATTGCCAATTGTTGTATTAATCTTTTTTGTGATTCATTTTATTTAGTGTTTCGTAATATGTACGATAAAAGTAATATTTAAGAAAATAAATATAAAAAATAAAAATAATATTTCGGACATTTAACACACAACGCCGTCTAGTCTCAAGCTAAGCAGAGCTTGTATTATGAGTACCAGATAACTAATGTAAATATATGTATACTTTTTTTTGGCAAATGTATAGATATTATACATAGACAACACCCAAACTCCGAAACAAATATTTGCAGATCATACAAATATTTCGTCCGATCTGGGTATATAAACCTCAAGAACAGCAATCGCATACCACTGCGCCACCGAGGCAGTTGAAATATCATGAGTATGAAGATAAAAGACGGATAAGAGAGAGCACTTGGAGAAAGGTTTAAGTACCCAACGCATACCATAACTTGATATAGTAAAGCAGAGTGCATATTACAGATCATTTAAAATATTCAATAAATTGCTACTAGAAAAAGAAATGTAAAAAAAATTAAATGCTACACCTGTGAACCACATATCTAGTATTTTTTATTTTAACTGATATGAAATTTTCTTTTTATTATTGGATGAGTATTTTTGTTTTTTTTTTATATTTTTATTTATTTAGTGACATTTCATGAATTTTATTGCTATTGTTGGCATTTGACATTACGATATAGATTTTGTTGATTATTTTTTTTTACTTTTATATCCCATTCCTTTGACATTAATTTTTTGACTTATTTACTAATTAATTAATGAATTAATAAACTGCCTTGGTGGTGCAGTGGTAGCGTATGCGACTGCTGTGCTTGAGGGCTCGGGTTCGATTCTCGGGTTGGATTAAATACTTGTATGACTTACAAATATTTTGTTACAAACAATAAAAATAAGCTATATTTAACTTTGAAGTTCTGAAATTAAATTATATCAATGTCTCTTTTATTGGAATAATAAACAAAAGTTCCAAAAAATAATTCCAGTACTAATACTATAAATATTACTACAAAACATTTACCAAATGAAATGTATTCTGAAATGTTTATGAAAACGTTTCTTTAAGATAGGTTGAACGTTTTATCATAGAGCGTTTGTTGGCATTGAGCGACGCGGAGGCGCACGGGTAGCAAAAATATGTTATCGTAACTTGATGGAGTGATGAACATATTTTTTTCATAGGAAAAAGGAATAAGTATTTCATTTTCTGAAGATAAAAAATAAAATCATGCAAATAATTTGAAAACTGAGCAGCATTTTCAATGAACCGTTGTCAAGAGACGATGGGTTAATATCTGATGTTGATTTTGTAAAAGTAACGTTGCAAGCAAATATTTTAAGGCAACGGTCGTTGATTTTTCATGTGGAGTGTCCTTTTCATTCCGTCGTGAAAATTACTAAAGGAAATATCTACAGAAGACAAAAAGCACAACAATGACAAGGAAGATTTGAAAAAAAATCCTAAATGATAGCTCAATGATGCACTGGCATATCAATAGATTGGCATAACGTGTGCTGCATAGTTGCACTGTCTATATTCGCAATTCTTTTGGATTCTGGTTATACTTTCCATTAGGCAGACTAGAGTTACTTTGAACCACAGGAAAGCTCTTTTAGCCTGTGTAATATAGTAGGCGAAATTTTCATTTCCAATGAGAGGCATATTTCCATTAGTGGCTTTTAAAGGCTGATATATTGATGAAGGTTCAGTTTTAATTCCAATATCAGAATATATATAAAATATTAGCTTTGCCCGCGGCTCCAGCCATCTGTATATCAGTAATTGCGATAAAGAGTATTCTACATTCTTCCTCAACAATGAGAATTTCTCTATACCAAATTTTAATAAAATTGGTACAGTGATTTCGGCGTGAAAATAAGACAGAGTTATTTCCGAATTTGTAACATTTGTATAATTACATTTGTTATCCATGTATTGTATCAATAAATAAATATTTGTAATGTACAAACAATTGAATATATTACAAGCTTTTTTTAGTTTCACCTGTCCCAATGTTTGTGTGTAATCAAATCTTACAAGTTAAATTTGAACCACTTCCCAATTTCCGATTGAGCTGAAATTTTCAATATACTTGTAGTTCTGAGGACAATGCAATTATTATATATTATAATTTTAACTCAAAATACTGTCAGTAACAAAATGATTTCTGAACAACCAACCCAATATGGGTCCCAAATGAAAGGGCTAAAGTTATTTTTATCACAAGTAGGTAATAAAAGCTTGTTTTAAAAAACACTAATTAAATAAATCACTTATTTGAAGCTTAGTATCATTTAATTTGGGTATGATGAGCACATGATAATGTCATATTGAAACTGTTTAAAACCACAAGTTAGTACAAGATGTATTTTTTGTAAATCTCACTACCAAGTGTATATACGTACATATTCATGTGTATCAACCAACTTATAAAGAATCATATATACGATGCATATTGAGCCTTGATCAAATTAAAAACTTCATATTGGTGGAACTTACGTAATATACCTGTCGTTTAACCAGATTTACGAGTTGTATAGTTGCAAATATTCGATTTTTCCCTACTATAGTTTTCCTTTGATCTTATGATCTTGTGACACAGCGTGTCAGTTAAAACAATTGACCCTATCAATTATGAGGCAAGATTATGGATTTGGTTAAGCAGAGACCTTCAAAAGATTTTTGCTGCACTAATTAGAATAGAGATCGTAAAACTCTCTCTTTTTTAGATTTTCTATTATAAAATATCACTTGTTTTGGTATCCAAATACCATATTTTGTTAGAAGTGTATAAAGCATTAAGTAGTCAGTTTAGTGGTACTATATTTACATGGTTGTTTGATTTGCACTAAACGAATTAAAAATACTCAATACCCAATTTCAAGAAGTTGATTGATAGAGACTGAAAAGTTCTTCTCTAGAAGCAAAGTATAGAATGGACCCCAAAGTTCCAAAGAATCAAATCTTATATTGGTCAGTAGTGGAAGAAGGATTAGTTTATATATATATTTCAATATGAAACACACTAAATACTAAAAGTACATTCGAAATTTACAAGTAAATTAAAATAAATTACATGGTTTTTTTGCTCCTAAGCAAACTGCTCCTTACTATGAAGATAAATGTTCCCATAGGACCCTATTCATTTCAACTCGCCCCAGCGGAAAATTAAAAATAAATTTGGTGCCATTGGACAGTTCGTAATTTATCGCTATATTGCCTTACAATTTTTAAAATACAATATTTATAAGTTATCAAGGTTTACCTCTAAGCTCAAAAACTATAGTAAAAGTAAAATCTTCAGCAGGATTAAAATTTTATAAGAAGATTATGTATAAGAAGAGTTAAATAAATAATAATGAATATTATAAAATATTTCTGATTAAAAGTTAATGTTGCAGTTGTCTAACTTAACAACAATATTGGCACCCAAAACACTTTGATGGTTGGTCTTTTAACAGTTTGGGCATACAGATGTTGAATGACATAATATGGAAATTCAGTTTAATGGGAAACTCGACGAATGAACTCAAACTTCAGGGACACCTACAACTAAAAGTTGGAATCAATCACTAACAAGAGACTAAAAACTTGTTACAAAACCGCAGAAAACCATTACGTTGTATAGCTGAAAGTACTCTTGAGTAGTTCGGAATTAGAAATGTGACGGGTTTTGCTTTCAACCTGACTTTGCATAGATAAAGGATAGTAGTGATTTCAAGTTTTACTGAATTGATCTGAATATGAATATTGGAACATTAACAACACATAATGTCCAACTGCCGGGCTCAGTCTCCTCTCAGGAGAGGGTTAAGGCCACACGTCCCCACGCTGGCCAAGTGCGGGTTGGGGACTGGCATGAATACGTTGTGGCTACGTATCATGCCGTTAGATGTTATTAAGCCGCCCGAAGGCCTGCTACTAAGCTTCACGATTGTTATCATGTGATAACAACCGGGACCGACTGCTTAACGTGACCTCTAAATCACGGATACGCTCATGGTAACATACCCACCCATCCAGGTACTGGCCGCGCTGTCATTGCTTACCCTCGGTGATTGTTTCTAATCACCGAGTAGAACTGGGCTATAAGCGCCTCGTAGGTAACCAAATACAAATTCTTTATTGCATTACATTAGTAACCAATTATACAGTATCATTTATTGTACATCTGTGGGCACGATAGTGTCCCCGTCAAGTCGAGCAAGCTAAATAAAATAATAAATTAATATGTTGTGGTAATACGGTCAATATTAAATATGTTGTGACTTATCGCATACATCCTGCATTCTGAAATGAAATTTAACTGTCTTAAGCCATTAAAAATGATATCATAAACAGCATTTAACAGTACAATGCTGGACGAATCTTCTAACATCCCAAAAATTGGAACTTTAGATTTGAAATTACTCCATATACGTTGAGACCGGCCTAGATCGTAATTCTAAACAGTAACAAATATAAATGAAGGTTGTTGAGGCTTAAAGCTAGGAGTTTTCCTTTATCATTTCACGATTCGATTTAGAGGCCAGAATGGGGTACAATTGTCGTAACTTCGGGATAATTTTGAGTGGATCTGATGGTAAATATAAGTTATCAATGTACCTATCAAAAGCAAGCGAACTTTATTGTTATAATCTAAAATTGGAAACATTATACGAGCGCAGTATGTTCTTTATCACCTGTGATCATTTAGTCATACAGTGTTTTTATTTCTACAGAAAAATAAAACATATCTCGAGAAAGTTTTAAAAACTCCTACATATTTCATGCTTGCTGAAATTGTATAGTTCAGAATTGATAACATTATGATTTCATTTTATTTTCAGGTTTTGACTCAAAGTAATATGAAAAATGAAATTGCGTGCTGAGCAAAAATTTAACAAACATTTATTTTACTTTTTAAAAAAGAAATATTTTCAGCAATCATCATTAATTTCTCTTGCGTGCGAACTTTTAGCAATTATGGCGCCATCAAATAGAGCTATAAGTTTCGCATCGTAGCACTAGAATCAACTTCATTTAAAAAGTTACGAGTTGCAGCAATAAATCCGTGCAGACCATTTACGTCGAGATGACCGATGATAATGTGGACCCAAATTTAATGCTAAAGCAACACATATTTTTGTAGAAAATTTATTGAAAGACTTTGGGGGAAAAATACGTTCGGTTACATTTTTGTGATTTAGCTTAAACATTTTTTTTTATTTACAATCGTTTTGTAACGAAAAGTAAGTGTATTTATAGTAAGTTACTATAGTGATGATGCCACATTCACTATGTATCATAATTTTTTTTTAGATTATTATTTTTTCGAAATCCGACCTTTTACCCAGCTGTGAAAGAAGGAGGGTTATGTTTTTTCGAGTTTATATATGTTTTTGTATATTTCTTTGGCACGCCCTAGAGCTTAAATGGCTTGTCGTATTTTTTTATCTGAGTGGTGTCAATAGATCCTTCTTGGTCGTGAAAGTGACAATGGGTACAACAAAATAAAAACAAACAGATAAAAATTACGCAGTCGGTTGGTTTTAAATAATTCGTTACTTGTTAAAGTTTTTTTTGATTTTCACATAATCAGATATCTCTCGGTTTACAGTAACGAAAAAAGTCTTAACATGCCTAGGGCAAACCTAGTTAAACTTCGTAGTGGGATCGTTATTTCTACAATAAACTAAACCACATAATTGAGCTCAGCGTGTTGAAAAAACTACTCCAAGCACTAAAACTATGAAAAATGTACATTAGGTGGGGACCTAAAACCAATAAACATGCTAAAGTAAACAGCACAATAATAATTAAAATAAGGTGTAAGATTAATACCAGTCACATGTGATATAAAGAATTTTTTCTTGCAAATACTGCAATGTAACATACTGACATTCCTAGATTTTGTGGTGACTACACAAAAAATGTTTATACTTTACTACACTGTAGTTATGCTACAGTCGAAGCAGACCATTCAAATAGGCTGCTTCGACTGGAGTTATACCACAGCCTCTCAGAAAACGAAGTGAGTGAGGATACCGGAGACCCATACGCTAGCCCTGCCCCCGTCCCCATCCTCCAAAAGTAGGCAATGCACTAGTGATGAGTCTGGTGTTGCGGAAGTCCATGGGCGGCGGTAATCGCTTACCATCAGGCGATACGTCTGCTGGCTTACCTCATTTCCCATAACAATATAGCAGCTATAAACTAGTACTTACCAGTTTCTTTAGAACTTTAATGTCAGTTAATACAGTGAGCCATTCACTTGGGAATTAGCTACAATGACATTTGAAATATATGATTTGAAGGAGATTATATCTAACAAGCCTTGGTGACTACTATTTTCACCGGACTGCGAAAGAAGGAGGGTTATGTTTATAAAGTGTATGTATTTATATATGTATTATTAATGTATAACTTAAATTGTAATTAATTACCTCACGAAAACAAATCATCAATAACCTTTAAATGAATTTGGTTTCATTCATTTTTCTTACTTAGTTAAACTGAGTAAGATTAATAAATGAACAAACTGGAATAATTGTTAGGGTACCGTATTCATTAATGAACGTTTATAATTACATAAATGTAATAATGGTATCGTCATGTATGTCAGTTTGTCTGTTCGTTAGATGCTTAGATTGGAGTCTCTGAGCACTGCAAACCTTTAATTGGTTAATAATAACGTCAACAAAGTGGAAAAATGAAATATGTAAATAAATTATTTTAAGATTCTTCCTTTTCATTTGTGAAGGTACGAGTATATGTCCCTCTAATACATAGAGAGGATCCTCCGATGTTGGGATGTTGTATATTTGCTAATTGGTGCGTGACTTTTATTGCGCAATGCAAGATTCGTAGTTTCTTCGTGTAGTAATATTGCTCCGTAGTTCAGTGTATTTACAGTAGACGGCGCTGTAGAATATGAAATGGTAATGATGTTTTTCTCAACTATTCCATTGAATGAAATTTTGTAGAAATATGTAAAAAAACAAAAAAAAACAAATTAAATTAAATATTATTTCATAAAGATCAGCCAGAATCAGGAAATTGATTTATGTTTTTGTAGAACTTAGGGATGTAGCCGATATCAAACTGCTAAATTCTATTTATATATCACTTTGTCAATCCATTTTATCATATTTTGTAGACTATGGGGTGGCACATCAACATTGCATGCGTTAAGATTAGAAAGAGCGCAAAGATCGGTTTAAAAAGTCATGTTAAAAAAACCTATCAGATTCTCTACAGAGAAGCTAAATTGCTAAGCTAATATTTATATAGTGCGAGACGTTATTTCCACCCATAAGTATGTCCTGAACTCACCAGAATACAAAGATAAGTTAAGACAATGAGTATTTAAAGTCAATACTCTCAGAACCAAAACAGTATTTGCAAGAAGATCACAAAAAATATGTTCCCGTACACCTACAATTAAATAGCAAACAAACTAGACATTAGACGTAAAACTGCCCGTGAAACAAAGATCAGCGTTACCAAGTTTTTAATGGACTTTAGTTACCATGAACTAGAACAATTTCTGAAACCATTTGTGTAAATGAATAGATCTTTCACACCTCACACACCACACACATACTCAATACACAACATCACACACTGTTCATAAACAACACAATAACTACAAACACAATAACCTTTTACCCTTGTATCTAATTTTATCAAACTTTGTTAAACCATTATATTAGTTTATGTCCCTATACTTAAGGTCCGATTGTAAATCGTACAACAGCTAGCCGCAATATAGGCTAAGCCTAGTGCAGCTAATACAGACACACAATTATGTATAAACTGGATTGTCATTAAAGATTATTATTATTATTGTTCAGAAATATGCAAGCTGCCGTTTTGTTACGCCAGCCATTTTAGATTAATAACAATACCGATTAAAATAATTGCATTGTCATCAGAACTAAAATTATATTTAAAATTCCAACTCAATCGAAAATCGGGAAGCGGATTAAGTTTAACTTGCAAGATTTCATTAAGGACAAAAATCAGGACAGATGAAACTTAATAAAAGCTTGTAAAAATGTCTGGTGTAAACAAAAATCATAAAAATTTAACAAAGTAATATCATATGAATTTGAACACGTTCCAAAGTAGATACATAGTCATAAAATACAATATTAATATTTGTGTATTTAATAGCCATGACCGTAAAGGATACTAAACCAGAACTAATGCTTCCCTCGGGCAAGGGAAAGGGTATGTCATAGTAATATAATATATAAACACAAACTAGAATTAGATAAGAAATGGCTTTGTACGGCCGTCTGTCTGTTACCGCTTCGTTTGGTTGAACCCTCTTTGTTAATATCTTTGTGGTAATGTGCTTAACAGCAGTTTGTTATTTAAATAATAATTTCATAAAATAAAGTAGAGAACACTGAACTGACTCGTAGTAAGTCTGAAAAAGGAATATATTTTCTTTGAATTTGAATGGATTTAAGCAAGAAGTATGTTCTTATATCGAAATTAGATGCATTATTTGCTTCACGTGTTTTATGTTTGTGTTTTATGTAAACTATAATAACAATAGCAATACACATCTCACACACTACACGTGATCTCCTAACTAGGCAGAGCCTTTATTAACCAGGCTTCTGATAAACATACATAAATATTTCTAAGTAAAAGTTACACCCAGATACAGCAGATGAGCGAAAAAAACTGTTTCAATAGAGAACCTAAATTTATAACTCGAAACTGGCAGGAACACCCGTGTAAGCGAGGGCTACGTAATTGGGTCAAATAGAAGCATGTCATCCCTTTCAAAAGATTCCAGAGATAGCAAACGAATGCGCCCAGTGCCGTTCTCACAGTATCTATCTATTAAAATGTCCATCACCTATATCACTCCTGTATCAACTGACTGTCAGAAACATGACTTTGTCTATCGATCAGGTGGTTAGTAATCCTGAGTGTAAACTGATAGGTCGTGAGTTTTATTTCAACCTAGGATGATATGAAGCGATAAGCACCATTGTTTGTTCTGTATATAGGCATAATATTTTGTTTATAATTTATAAATACTATTGTCGCCACAGGTCGAAATTCTACCATGATTCTTTTAATTTTTTTAGTTAGAAACATTTAGGGTTTCTTTGTCTAAGGGTATTTGCACCTCTCTAATCAAAGTTTTCATTCTGGCTGCTTTGGGCATTCAGTATGACAGAATAAAAAAAAAATTTTTTAGTTTGACATACATACTTTTATGTCTATTGTTTATGTGTGTGGCATACGCATGATAGTGTAAGGAATGTTATTTTTAAAAATAACACTCTGCACTCCTTCTCTATATAAACTATAAGTGTGTGTTCCCGTAATTTTCGTAAAAAGGGGCACAAAGTCACGTTACAGTACATAGATGTAAGTGACATACAGTACAAAGAGAGAATCTAATGTAGCATTAGCGCTGCCGTGCCCAAGGAAGTACCGTGACAACATTCTAATAATTCTTCATTTTAAATATTAAATTACAGATATTTAAAACTCACTCATTTATTATTTCACGCACACTGATACACAACACGTTCAATATAAATGTACAAAAGATCTATCTCTCTCTTTCTTGTTACTCAAGAACTTGTTTCTTTATTCTAAAATAAACACGTAACAGACTTGTACGTGTTTATTTTGAGAAGATTCCCTGTTATTTTTCCTTAAAAATGTATAGTAACACTTCTTTAAACAAAATATAACCATAATATATAGTGCTTAGTCTTATCACACTCGTAATTCTGAATCTGGTTAGGGTTGAAGCCTCGTCCTTGCACGCAAACGTTTACATTCCAAGTGTAAATTCCAAGTGTAAAAGTAAGCCGAAAATTATTTGCCAACACGCAATTTTGAAATTGTTTGTAAAGTATCTACGTGGGTATAATTTGTTTGGTGCGAGTTAGAAATTATAAGGATTCATACCAGGTTTAAAGAATGGGTTAGCTTGGCAAAATTACTTGTGATACAGTAAAGTCATACAGTATTTGAGAATAATATAGAAGATCTTGTAATGATGTGCAGTGCTCATAACTTCAGAAAAAGTAAATATAAAAAGAGATCTATGTTCAGCAGTGAACTCCTAGAGGATGTTGTTGATGATGTAGATATCTTCTCTAAAACAGACATGACATTATTTTAAATGTACTTTATTACAATATCATCCTGTTCCTTGTACTGAATCTCTTTATTTCTGTTGAAATATCTTAAACAGTGTAATAAAATAACTTGTTATACAGTCTACAACATTCCTAATTCGAGAGTTAAAATGTATTCTTTTCTTGAAGCTTCCCCTTCGCTACAAAACACGGAATGAGGAAAGCGAAAAATTTCAGTATAACAAGAGTTTAAAAGTCATTTGATCCGTGAAATGGCATTACCAGGAACAGTATTAAGGTCTGAACACAATGTAGGATTGCTGAAATATTTTGAAATAAAATGTTTAGTGTTTAAATTTAATGGAAGCTTACTCTAATAGCAATTTTGTACCTACAGGACTACAATTCTTTAACGCTTCAAATATGTTTTTTTTAAAAGACAATTGAGACACGAATAAATTCCAGACTCGAAAGCACAATTAAAGAATCACACCAAATCACATTTGAGGTTCGAAGCCGCAATACTCGGTATTATTTAATTAGGAACCTATTGTGTTACACATTTAGAAATAATAAATAATTTTTTTTTCTACATCTAGATAAAATTAAAAATCGACTCCAGGTAAAAAAAATCTAAAACAAAAAATGTGCTCATAAGTAAAAAAAATGCTTGTTGAAGTGTTTACAAATTAATTTACACACAACATGTTGTTACTCCAGCTACGGTCTATATGTTTATTATGCGAAATAGGGTACCCACTCAAACTAAACCCAATTAAAATGTACCAGCAATCCATAAATTATTATCAAAATATTTATTTGAAGTTCACCAAAGCAATAACCTGAAGAAATAATAGGTGTATACTGTTTAAAAAATATTGTTACGATAATATGATATAGAATTAATGTTATTTTTAACTTATGGAGTAGCACACACAACTTTTTTTTTACTCGGTTAAAAATTTGTACGAAGTTCATATTTAAAAATTATTTCAAACAAAAGGATTAAGTACTATCGAAATGATTATTTATTGTAACTGTATAGCTATTACTACATACATTATTTTACTAGGATTGGTTTTTAATTTTATTTTAATATTCTTAGAAAACTTACTTCTAAGTTATCGAAACATTGGCAAAATGTGTAAGTTGGCAAAAGTAAGCTATATAACTTAGCGTAGTCGTACCGTCCGCCCATTTTGTGTGTCGGTGCTGTAATGACTGTAAGCCAGCCGCGATATTATGGCGTAATGCCAAGTGCTAAACAAACTCACATAAATATATCCATCGGCTACACTAATGTTGCATTATAAAACTGATTAAAAGTATACAAATTTGCATCTTATAAGTTTCGAAATCATATATGTAAGGCAGCCAGGGATAGTTTAGTAACTTCGTGAACTAAATACCGAATAATAACTACAAGTGGTTGCCTAAAGGTCGAAATTCCACCCTAATTCTTTTAAATTTTTAGTTAGTACTATTCAGAATTTCACACATTTTTAATCCAAAATTTCATAATGACTACTTTTGATATTCAGTATGACAGTATAGACAAAATAATAATCTTTTTAGTTTAACTTTGAAATAAATATATTTGTGTATGTGTGTGTCAAGTGCATAGTGTGTAATGTTTTTATTGTTGATTTAAAAAAAAATAAAATTACAAAAACACAAAATACATTTGTGAGCATTATTATTGAAAAATATTAGCGTTCTGCACTTCTCCTACATATAAACTATAAGTGTGCAAAATTTTATACTCCTGCGTCCAAAGTCCAAAGGGTCCAAAATTATTGCCTAGCGTATTAATATTTAGATGTTGTGACGGAATAAGAATATGGAGGGGCGCTACTCATTTTCATCTAGTGTAGATGTCGTAAGAGCAGGCCAAGTGCCATCCAAAAATCCATCTAATTCACACTTTCAGGAGAGGCTTATGTCCAGTATAGTTGTATTAAAGAGCGATGTGTAGTCAAATTGATAATTTAAATGCTTGCTTTATACCTGTTCCTGCCGTTCTTTTCGCACGATAGAGTTTTTACTTTTTACGTATTTAAAAAAAAACGTTGTAGTAGGTACTCTGAAATTCCGTGCACCTTTACTCGTTATAATACAATCTGAAAAAAAAATTAATACAAATAAATTGAGATGCGAAATGGCTTTTATTACACAATTTTGCGAAGTGTCAGTAAAAAATATTCCGTCGCAATTGCCTCTCCGAAGTACTACAGCACGCTTTAATTGACCAACTGCATTGGTTTTCTTGGTTTAAATACACCATTTCTTTTGCTCTTTTTTGTAAAATGTCCCAAATTTTAGCGATTTCGATGCCTGCGCTTTTATCACAGGGGCAATCATCATTTATCAGCAGAACCCTTGGCATGTAGAAAAACCATATAGAGTAATATTAGAGTGACACTGATTTTAGGAGCTTTCAAAACGAATGTGTAAATTATACTCTTTTTTGTGCGAGTGGGAATAAGCTTTAGGCTGACATCCCAATAAAAAGTTTCATTGTGCAGAGTCAAAATTAGATTTTATAAACCTTACAGTATTTCTCTTAGGAAGAAGGTTCAGAAAACATTCTAATCTTAAAAAGGATCAATTATTATTTTATAATCATTACGAATCGCTATAGCTCAATTTACTTAGATATATGAATAAACATACACAAATTTTATAAAAAAAAATCAAAACATTGAAATAAGACGTCACATTTTCAAAATATTTGCATACAGCTTAATGTATACCCTCTCAAAATGTTGATTAAATATTGATGGAGATGATATTTACAGAATTAAGAGGAAATGTATGCAAAAGTATCTACATTTGCAAATATCTATTTGCTTGTAACATTTGTGTTCGTAGAAATGGCATAACTGTTCGACTTCCAATGAAAATAATATCATACTTGGCATGTACCGCGCTGTCATTTTTTATGTGTATATGTCCATACTAATATTAGTAATTCGAAAGTAACTCTGTCTCTCTGTCACAGCTAAACTGTTACATAGAAAATTCTTGAGAAAGAAAATAGGCTACTTTTCACCGCGATACCGAGGGATATAAACGAGAGAGACATAAATGGTGCCGTGCTCGTATTATAAAATCGAAGTTTTATTTCTGTTGTCAGCACTTGAGGCGGTTTTTTGCTATCAGATATGCGGTTTTATGGCACACTCAATTTTTGGTACAATGTTCTAAACTTTGCTTTAAGACTGATTAAAGTAAGACATACATTCATCATGGAACATCACTGGAAACATTACACATAAAACAAATACTTAAGTATAAGAAAATAGTACAGTAAATATTAGTAACTATTGAAAAAAAGAGTAGATAATGTTTCTTAAAAATCAAAGTATCTTGATCTCAAATTCCATTGAAATTGGTGTAGCAGTTCAGTTCAGCTGTGAAAACATAACAATCAGTTTCAAACGGTATTTTTCATCGATGATGGATTATCGAGTAATACCGAGGCAGTCAGCAGGATCGTCCTTTAATGAGTTCCTTTTAAGTTTTGAATCGATAAAACATCTCTTAATTCACCCCTTTCTATAATTCTAACTTTAAAATTCGATAGAATAGAATAGAATGCACTTTATTGTACAACGAGTATTACAGTTTACATAAATGTATAGTTAACATAGTACATCAATTGCATTACCGTGTACAAATGGCGGACTTATCGCTAAAAGAAATTTCTTCCAGACAACCTTGGGATGGAAAAAAAATAGTAAAAATAAATAAATACGAATGTATGGGCAGTTTAGGTGGGAAAAGAGAAAAAATGTAAAAAGTATGTAAAGGTTCAAATTCAATTCGATAAAGTTAATTATAAGATAAAAATCACATATCAAAATACATGCTAATACAAATAAATAAAATAACGACATACACACAAATTAAATATTTACATTTCCGTTGAAAAAGAAAATAAAAATAAATAAACAACATAACAGGTAATAGTAAAATATGTTTAGGCACATAACAAACTTTAATGACAGGTAATGATCTTTGACTATTTTTTTTAAATACCGGCAAAGATTTGGCACGCCGTATAGCCAACGGTAAAGCATTCTACAATCGGACAGCCTATACAGTAAAGGACTTATCGTAGAACCTTGTAAAGTGATTTGGTACTGCCTGTTCCAGAGATTCAGATGACCTCAGGGATCTCAGATGTGTGTCACTGAGGAAAACAAAGCGTTCCCTTAAGTAAAGTGGAGTAAATGGATGAAATAGAACACCATAAAGTATGGAAAGAATACGAGAATTCCGTCGAAGGCAAATCGGGAGCCACTTAAGCTAATTGCGAAATTCAGAAACATGATCATATTTGCGTAATCCAAATATAAATCTAATGCAAAAAAATTTAAGGTGCTCAAGTTTGTCGAGTTGCTCCTCTGTGATGTCGAGGTAACTGACATTAGCACAGTCGAGTATAGGAAGAAGGAGGGATTGCGCAAGTGCAATTTTAGTAGCCGTTGGGAGGTAATTGCGTAGACTTTGTAAGGATCCCGCCGAACAATTTTCTGCTAACTTCTCGCAATTGAGGACCCCAAGTTAAAGTGTTATTAATGTAGATTCCTAGATTCTTAACAGATTTTTCGATATTTATATTTCTAAACTCGATACTTACCAATGTAAGCGAACGCTACTATTGTTACACTATCATGAATAAATCGTCTTGGTTTGTAAATATAAGGCATTTAAATAATTTTACAAATTAAGCACAAAATATGCGAAAATAATTTAAGGTATTCAGGTATAAATAAATTCAGGCAGCGGCTTGCTTTCTTTCAATCATCTATGCCTCCACAATCGCCAACAAGTCAAATTCTAATAAATAAATCAGTCAAAATACAATTACTACCACAAACAATAAATTTACCCTGCCTTGTAAATACACCCCGCGAATATACAACACATGAATATTAATTCAGTGACGTAAGTGAATTGCGAACTGCGATAATTGACTAATAATGGAAAAGGCCTTCATTATGTCCACTGTAAGGTGTGGGTAGAATTGTGAATATTGATATTTAGTTTTCAAAAATACAACATTTTAAAGGAGAGAGTAACCAATATTATACCGGCGCTTAAATAAGACCACTTTTGTGTTTCTATTATAAAAACAATAACATAAGCAATACACTAGCAACATAAAACGAAGCTGCCGCTGCGCCTCCGCGAGCGCAACTTTATATATTTTATTTATTTATTTATAAACTTTATGCACTACATTNGAGGTGATCCGACAAAGAACCAGGGTCATCGACGTAGCCCACAGGATTAGCAAGCTGAAGTGGCAGTGGGCTGGCCACATTTGCCGAAGAACCGATAACCGTTGGGGTAAACGAGTTCTTGAGTGGAGACCGCGTCTCGGCAAACGTAGTGTAGGACGTCCACAAGCCAGGTGGAGCGATGATTTGCGCAAGACGGCTGGCAGGAGCTGGATGCGAGAAGCCATAGATCGAACTAAGTGGCGTGAAATTGGAGAGGCCTATGTCCAGCAGTGGACTGCGATAGGCTGATCATCAGATGATGATGATGATGATGATGATGGCCCGGCTCGACCAGAATGATACCACGGCCTCACAGAAAACAAGCGTTTGCACTGTACTTCACATAGTGAGTGACCAACCCCTTGTGCCATCTCTGGGATACACGGCAATACCAGAGATGGCACAAGGCCATCTCTGGTATTGCCGTGTATCAGGCGATACGTCTGGTCGTTTGACTCATATTCCATTAAAGAAAATAAATAACCATTGGCTAATGGTCCGCCAGGCATAATTACTCCATCTGGTCAGACGATCCTCTTTTTGTGTTCGTAGGAACATAAATTCTGTTCCTTCTAATACGATTTCATTTCGTTGTTACGATAAAAAGTGTAACAAAGTTCAACACATTATAAATTAGTACCTGGGTGACTGGGTGGGTAAATATTAAAAATGAGATCTAACTAGACCATTCTTGAATTAAATCACTCGTATATATTCCACTATTTTATTCATTCATTCGCATTAACCTTTGATGATGCCATAAGGTGAAACAAGTCAGGTATAACCATAAATAAGTAAAATAGTGAAACAAGTACAAGTGATCTAAATCTAGAATATATTTGCAATAAGTTCCATCAAGTGCTGACAATCGAGAGTATAGATAACAAAACTAACTAGATCAAATTATCGCCCCCGAAACCCCATACATACAAAATTGCATAAAAATCGTTGGAGCCGTTTACGAGACTCAGATTGTACATATATATATATGTACAAGAGTGGCGTGAAATTGGAGAGGCCTATGTCCAGCAGTGGACTGCGATAGGCTGATGATGATGATGATATGTACAAGAACTGCTTATATAAAGGTATCAAATTAATCTCTGGGTAGAAAGATGAATAGGAATAACATTTTATAGTGCTCATTGTTATTAGAATTGTTTTATTGCTGTGACTCCCTTTTCAAAGAAGTCAAGTTTTTATCCAGAAATTTAACCAGTCACGACTGTCGGTGATTGATCGAATACTGACTTCGAAATGCGGTGAGTTGCTACCTTTCCATCTAGTACATGTATAATTAGATGTAGATGGGTCGCATCCCTCGTTTCGCCAAACGAATTTGATCCCTTACAGTCTCGTGCCCATTAATAGGTACTTTACTTATATTTATACTGGTGTTCTGCACTCCTACATATAAATTTCACTCGTGCCAAATTTACGTTTCTCTGTTTGTATAATTTTCGTTAAAGGGATAAGATACTGAAATATTTGTAAAAAAATGTAATCCTACCTAATTCAGATTTGTTTAAAATATTTTAAAAGCCGAACAAAAATTTAATTAAAAAATCTTTTATGAAGTGTACATTATTTTAATCTTACTTTTATTCGGCTTTAAAAACATTAAAACAAATTTACATTATGCGAAAATTAATCGGTAGTACTTTTACATATTTGTGCTCAAAAAATATAACCTGTTAAAAAAAATAACCAAAGTAATTAGGCACGGTGCCAACACGGGGCCAGAAAACAACACTAAACACGCGTAAAATGTGGAGAAAACTTCCTTTTTTGTTTCTTTAGGTATATTTAAATTTCAAGGTTCTGATGACCTAGTTAATTGTCCATTTGGCACTCCCATAGAAAGTGATTGGCTTGTGAACGGGGTGTGACAACCAAGCAAACAAGGCTATCTAATTGCATCACGGTAGCTAATCATTGAAAGGGCTAGTGGGCGTCCATATTGAACGTATGTATGCTACACTACATATATATACACCTATGCTACTTTTGTAGTCAACAATACATCCAAATCACTAATACAGGTATATGCAAGTGTAATATTGCCAAGATTTATATTAATGAATTTAATTTTAAATTTCCTTACATAATTTTAGGAGTTGAGAAGGATCATTAATGTACTTAATATAATTTTAACAAAAAATGTAACTAAGAAAGAATACCACTATATTCATCAGAGTTGATAGAAGTTATATCTACCTAACCTAAGTAGTTAATCCATTTTCTACTAATTATTCTAGAATCAAACTCACTTGTACTATAGTATAAATTAAATTTACTACTAGTTCTACTAATACAATAAGGAGGTTAGACGAGGTCCTTCATGATCATAAATAGCCTTTATATAATAGTCTACTTCTAAACATATCCCACTCCTATAAGGAGAGGTTTTAGCCCACTATACCACTCGAGCTAAACGTCAGTATAGGGTATGATTCAAGTTTTGCTTTCTTTTTTAGTCTTGTTGTTTGCACGAGTCGTCTCTTATGACACCCACACGTGATATATAGTCACCAAACAGAACGCAAAGTCCATCTTTTCCTAAGTATTCTTTTCCTAAAACGTGCTGGCCTTAGAAGTCACCGCCTTAGAGTCGTAGAAATACACACTCGAACCAAACGGTTTGGGTTTTCCTTCCTGTGCCGAGCTATTAAACACTGGAACTCACTACCAGCGCATGTGTTTCCCTCCCACTATGATCCTAGGTCCTTTAAGCGAGGCGTGAAAAAGCATCTCACTAAGCCGCCATAGTGTGGGACGCCATACTGCATTGTCTGCTTTCGCAGTGAGTATGGTGGCCGCCACCGTTGGATTCTGCTTGAGCTTACATCGGGCTGAGCAGAGTCAGTATTGGATTTTCTGGTCTTTGAATTGTACTATAGTACACTATGAGGTCTCCATACTAAAATGCAAATTATTTCGTATTCATTATGCTACTACCGTTGTCAATGTGATACTTATAGGAAAATGGGCTAAATTTCAATAAAGGCTGACTCACAATACACAGTGCCTAAATACATATTTAAACATGCAGTCCATGTTATATTATTCTGGCTTCAACTACCATAAATAAACACGGAGTACCCTCTAAATTGTCTGCATAATTACCCCACTTACACTATGTGTACCCAGTACAGATATTCTCAAAAGTGTTCAAAAATGTTAAAGATTATAAGTATTTCTTATTCCAATTTTCTCATGAAAAAAATGTTCATGAAGTTCTTATTTTACAAGTCACTGTTAATGCCTAATAGTTTTTATGTCATTTTATAATTATTAATATTACCAACAATTGCTTTATTTCATCCACATTGCCATCATACCACAGTGGGTACCGCGTGATGGTTCGTGATCCATTTATGAGTGTGATTGTCACATCAAATTCTAAAGATTAAAAATGCTTTCCAAGCCAAGTCTGGGCTGTGAATAAAGTAAGACCATGTAATGTGACATAATTAAATGTACTTTACAATTGTAAATATTTCATGCCATGGCCAGTTAGATACAATGTTTACAGTTCTGAAACAAATGCCTAAAAGAGAACTAGTCACAAGATGACCTAATTTTGTATAATCTTTGAACCGTTGTCAACGTATAGTTCAATACGATGCAATAAGATACTTAAGATTTTTGTCAGTGTATTTGTTGCTTTTTTTCAGTTCTGAGTTTATGATTTTTGAATGGATAATGGGAGACAAAAATGTATTATGAAATTGGAAAGAGCTATTTTCCGAAAATTGATAGTGTTAATGACTTTTCATGTTGATAATACCGAAATTAAGGGGTAGGCACTTGTTGGGAGCAGATACTTACTATTTTGTTGTAAAAACTCCTTACAGGAAAAATAAAAATCAGAGTATCAATAGAGACTTTGTTAATTTTTAATACAGAAAAATAAAATTTTGAAATTTAGTTTTCCATTTACGAAATAATTAGAAATCGGCAGTTATAAGTTTAGATAACGTAAGAACTAATTGCAAACGTTTTGATTGTCTTGATGACTACTTTTACTTCTAGTAAATTCGATAAATTCCAATATTTTCGTCTTTTGCAGAATTCCCTCTATTTGTCCTATTAATTCAAAATATTAGAACTTACAGTTCGTCATAAAACATTTGGAACGTTTTATAAAGACATCTTCAAAGAGACAGAAAAAGATTCCATCAAACAATTATTAAATTTTTTGAAGCTTTAATTAAATATATTTTAATGTATTCTTTTAGCGAAGGCCGTGAAGATCAAATAAGGGGAAAGATTCAATAAATCAATCTCAGTACTCCAGGTTGATCCACTCTTTTTAGAATTATAAAATAAAATAGACATAGAAAACTTTATCGATAAAATACGGTGAAGGAGCCAGAATATTCTAAATATTCATTGACTTTGATACTCTGTTTAAAAAAAGGTTTAAATTTAGGTAAGATAATAACATCATAAAATATAATATGGCTCGGTGGCAAAGCGGTAGCAGATTCAAGTACTCTGCTTGTGGTTTCAGGTTTGATTCTATATCAGATTAAATGTCTGTCATCATCATCATCAGTCTATCGCAGTCCACTGCTGGACATAGGCCTCTCCAATTTCACGCCACTTAGTTTGATCTATGGCTTCTCGCATCTAGCTCCTGCCAGCCGTCTTGCGCAAATCATCGCTCCACCTGGCCTGTGGACGTCCTACAAATGTAAAATGTCATCTTAAATGTCTGTATGATCTGCAAATACTTCTTCCGGAGTTTAGGTATTTTCAGTGTATAATACTTATTATATATATACAAAAAGTGCATTTAAATACATTTTGTTGTGAAAACATAATATGTATATTGTACTGTACTATAATATGAGGCTTCACTACTAAAATACAAATTATTTCGTATTTATTATGCTACCACCGAGAGTATATTATGTACTCTTTCAATCAATCTAACTGTCATAGTTTATTTCGTTTGAAGTTAGATAGTGTTATGTATTAGTTTTCTGAAATATTTGTCATGGTTTCCATTATAGTAATTTATTAAAATATTTTTTATTGAAAATAACTGAAGTAGTCAATGATTGATGTCTATGTGTTCCAGTGATATGGGGATATTATTTAATTAGAATCAACAGTGTAGATTTAATAAACAGCTTTTAAAAATTTAAAACTATTTAAGTTATACGTAGTATAAACATAAGTGTAATGTTATTAACCAAGTGACAAAGAGGTAAATTTTCAATAAATAGTCTTCTTAATAACAAAATCTTTACTATATTTAAAGATCTCAGTCATAGAAGATTAGAAATTATGCTATCTCTTTAGGGGTGAGTCATATGTCTGGATACTAATATCCATCGCCCATTACCACTTCTTGTGATATTTTATTTCCAGATGTCATAATATCCTTTTTGTTTTATAATCTATTCGATTGCCTCAGTAGTGTAGTGGTAGTGTGTGCAACTGCTGTGGGTTCTCGGGTTTGTTTCACGGGTCAGACCAAATGTTTGTATGATCTGCAAATATTTGTATTTGTATGCATGTACAAAAAAAGGATTGATGTATTTATATTAGTTGTCTAGTACCTATAACACAAACTCTGCTTAGCTTGGTACTAGATGGCGTTGTGTGCAAGATGTCTGAAATATTTATTACTAGATGAGCCTCACGGTGTTACCCATGGTTATATTTGAACGCTAAGGACCACGGGTAACACCGCGTGGAAAAGCTAGTCTGAAAAAAGCTAAGTAACTTTTTATTACATCAGCAATCTGTCAGTGAAAGTCTTGCCAAAGACGGTACAGCCGTTCCAGAGATTAGCCGGAACAAACAGAGAGATAGACAGACAGGCAGATAAATACTGCAAAAAACGTTATTTTGGTATATGTATCCTGTGTGCATATATATTTAGTATTTTAAAGAGGATATTTTAATGTTACAAACAGATACTCCAATTTTATTTATTTGTATAGATTTATTATTCACGTATTAAATAAACCAGAAACATTACCTTGTATAAAGTGGATTTCCGGCAACAGACTGAAACTTTGATTCCGGTTAACAAGCCGTTACTGTGAGCTCTATGGTAGGTATAATGAATTTAATACATTATTTGTAGTTCAGATATAACAATATATCTTTGTCCAATGCTGCAGCTGAATCCGAGAACTATCAATGCTGTGCACAAAGTTGAAAAGTAAAAATAACACCATAAGCACAAATTTGGACTATATTTTACTCCGTTCTAATGTAGACCAAAGTTATAGTGTCAAGACTAATTACGTAGAAATTCTCGAACACTGGCGCCTAATCAACGAAGCTGTTTCCAAAACTGCTCCTTAACAGTTTTAAAAATTTGAAGGTCGCGGAGCAACGCTAATTTCAGCACAAACAGGCTGGCTCGGCCGGGGTGGTACTACCCTCGTACAGAAGAATAACGTAAAATGACAGCATTCGTGCTGTCGGGTTTTATTGGTGTGTGCCAGACCGGAGGCCCAATGATGTAGAAGCATCATTAGCATGGTCACCATGCTGCATTGTTTGCATTTGCAATGAGTATGGAGACCACCATTCTTGGAATCTGCTTGTGGTTTCCTTCAGGCATATATAAAAAAGAAGCAGCTATCGATCAATTGCAAGCGCTCAGTTTTTACTTGAGACGAAAATAAATATATTAGTCATAGCGAAAATAATAAAAAGTAATAATACAAAGCCAGTTTTCCTAGTTCTCGGAACAAGTAATTTGTTAAAATAAAAATTAGCATATAACTGCCAAAAGTCAAAGACAGGGATAAATAAGAAATATAATAAAAGTAAAACAAATTACGGTCAGGGATATTGTAGCAACGAATAAAACAAGTCTTTGTTCTCTGCTGGGAAATTATTAGTTTTTTGAGATTTTCCTCTTACATAACAGAAATACCAATTCAAGCAAAAATGTATTTTATAACCTATAATTAAACAAACCTTAAATACTTTTCTAGTAAGAAGGCTTAGACGACCTAGTGTATAATATTTACCTGATTGTCACGCTGTAATTGGCGATTGAACCGCACTATACTCTTCGCTAATGGCAACAACGAACTCAGGCAGAATAGAGTTAGTACCAAGTATTATTACGAATTATATTCTCCGAAGCGAAGGGTATAGGAAAGTAATATGAACACGAGGATATCTTGCGGGTAAACGAAGTAGGACCATGCTGAGTATGTGGATAGCTAGGCAGCTATCCACATACTGACAATATTAACGTTGCCGCTAGCATACGCAACTGCCAAGTGGAGTCGGTTTCGAATCCTAGGTCGCGATTCAAAGTGTTAATGGATTTTTCTTGCTAATTCCTAATAACAACCTGGAGTATTAAACTTGGCGATGTCTTATGCCCGCATCTTAGGTATCACGTTAGGTCCTTGGTTATCATGAATAATAGCAATCATTATTGGGAAGTCAGTGAAAGTAGGTAGAAGAAAGTAACCCTGTCTGTCTCTCTGATACGATTTCACGGCACCAATATCGATGAAATTTGCGCGGAGATACTTTGTTGCTTCAGAAAGGACAGAGGCTACATTTTAGGTGGAAGTGGAGGCGGAACTGCGGATAAAACACTACACTACATATCTGGTCTTACCAGTCCCACTACTGACTCATTTAAATTTTGTCCAGTGGCTCTTGGGTGTGACGGCATTAGCCGTCGCATGATCGTCACCACCCTTGATTGTATTCTCCCACTAATAACTCATATAGTCAGCTCCTCTCTCGACTCTAGCATTTCCCCCTCTTCGTGGCGCAAAGCTCATATCATTCCTCTCCCAAAAAACTGCGACCCGCCACTCCCTGAACACTTTATCTAATCGCTCTATCTAAATATTTTCAGAGACACTGGAATAGCTATCCTACTTATCTTCGAAGGCATGAACGGTGTGTTCGCGTTGATGATTTATCATCAAGTTGATGCGACTTCAACACTGGCGTTCCACAAGGCGGAATTTTATCTCCTCTCTTATTTTCATTATTCTCATAACTCAACTTCTTCAGTGTGCGTATCACCTGTACGCTGATGATCTGTAGCTGTATTCACAGACAAGAATGGAGAATGACACTCAAGCTTTCAATGAGGTGAACAGGGACTCGGAGCTCATAAAATCCTGGTGGTGGTTTCATACCTTTTTGTCTACCTTCCTAATATAAGGCTGGAAATGTACCTAATATATGGCAAAACGGTTGGCAGGAGCTGGATACGCCTTCCTACGATTGGCTGGTCTCCACTCTAGACTACTTCTAACAACGTTGTCAGTTCTTAGTTTGCTTATCCGGTGGATTATGTGCAAATCATCCTGATACGATCCCCCAAAGAACCGCGAGTATAATCCTTTCCATAGCACGTTACTACTTAATTGCTGAAATATTTCAATAAATAAAATTGTACTAAAAACTATTCTGCAATTGTTTGCTATTATTGAAGAAATTTAATAATCGCACTTGTTTAAGGGTACGAAAATTAAAATGTCAATCATAATGAAATATATTTCCAAAAACAATTTAAGATACGAATGGTAATGATTATTTCCATTTCAATCCAATTATGTTGAATTGGTGCCAGTGTTATAATGCGGCATTTAACGTGAAATTCTTGCTAATTTTAATCTCAAAGTTTCTTATTGCTTTGTAAAAAAATATTTTTCTTTTTGTTTTAAGTGTTCTTCTTGTGTTTTTGACAGTAGATGATTTTTATGCGTAAATAACTTTATTTTTGAACTAGCCGATCCGTGCCTACTTCGTTGGGCGTCAAGCGCCCACATTTCGACTTGATTTAAAAAATACTAAAATAATATTTCTAATTATTTTGTTCAATAATAATATGTCACTCCAGAATAATGTCACTTTCTGTTAGTGAAAGAATTTTCGGGATCGGATCAGAACTTCTGAAGATAATCCCCTACAACCATACAAACAAAGTTAGAATCTTTACCTCAGGAAATATTAGTGTAGATTTAGATTAGGTAATTTCAATAGAATGTCAAAAACATATTTCCATTTTAAAAAAATACTTTTGTTATTATTTTTTCAGTTAAATATGTGTACATATAAACCTCTGTAAATAAATATGCTAAGTTTTTTCTTCATCTTTGCATCTTTTTTTAAGCAGGGATTGCTTTTTGCACCATAACTCCCGGGGGGGTTCGAAGGAGCATGAGTGGGACTTCCAGAGAATAGGACTAACCGCGGCCTACCAGAGGTCGGACTTCTCCATCTTTATCCCATAATTATTTCTTTATCGAACCTACCTACACAACTACCAACCCACCTCATTTTTATTTTATTCCTATTATATTAAAGATTTTTTCAAAGTGAAGAAACTTCTACGGCTTAAATGTTTTCTAAATACACATCAAAAGATTTTACAAAGAAATGTTGGACAAACGAACCTACGTAAATTAGTTCTTTTATATTTAACTCTTGAAATATGGTAGGTATAACCGCGATTCCTTTAAGTTCCAATACCACTTTGAACTACATGAGGTTTCTCGCCCCAACCTTTGATGTGTTGGTAAGTAAAAAAAAATATTACAAAGTATAATATTTAATAAGTCAAAAAAGAATAGATTTCTTTTCATTTTATTTTGTTCATTAACCAAAAGATGAATGACAATATGCAGAAGCATATGTACACCACAATACAGTAATATAGGTACCTATCATGATGTACACATGAAAAATGTCTAAGGTCGTCTGAAGATTTGAGACTGAGGATGCCTCTGTATTCCACTAATTTCTATGGCCAATCCTTTACGGTTGAAGCCGTACGCTTGTGGAATGCATTGCCGATAAATATCAGCAAAGCAAAAACAGTCAATAGCTTTAAGACAATGGCTCAACAATTATATAGATCATAACTGATTCAGTCACGAATGAGGGTTTGATATTAAGGTTTTTCATTTTCATATGTAATTTTATTTTTAATAATTGTGGTATGTAGTGTAAGTAAATATAAATAAATAAATAAATATGTTCGGACATTTACACACACACACAACGCCATCTAGTCCTAAACTAAGCAGAGCTTGTACTATGGGTACTAGACAACTGATATTAATACTTATATACTTTTTTTTTGGTAAATACATACATATTATCATAGAAAACACCCAAACTCCGAAACAAATATTTGCAGATCACACAAACCTTTGGTCCGACTCATGAATCGAACTCGAGACCTCTTGCACAGCAGTCGCATTCGCTACCACTGCGCCACAGAGACAGTCAAGTATGTGTATGTATGTATGTGTGTGTATAATTATATGTATGTATCTGTGTATAAATTAATATATGAAGATATATGTATATTTGCCCCATTATATTCATAAAAATTTTAATCTAACCATATTCTTTTTTTTGTAGCTGTTGATTTTCTAAACCGAAATAAATAAATAAATAATATTCATTACGTTATAACAATAATATATTTATATATATTTCGTATTTATCTTCATTTTATACCCGATGAATTTCAATATGTATAGGTGAGAATTGGTGGTCTTATCGCTAACTGTGATCTCTAATAACCTTTCTACGGATATAATAAGCATGTAACGATAAATTAGAGTATCTGAGGACTTGTACTTTGCCTTTACATGAGGGGAAAAGAGACAAAAAGCGAATGTTACTTTTTTTTTAAAATAGAGGGTAATCCTATTCTAAACAAGAAAATCTCTGGTATTCTATTCTTTATAAATAAAATTTACTGACCCTTTACATCCTTTGTTCGCTGATAAATATTTAAAGTGATATTCAGAAACAGACTCAAGTCTTTGTGAACATGATGGAGGTGAAAAGCAGATTTTCTAGTAAACACAATTTACTTGAAGAATGTTTGTGAATATAAGGGTTTGTGTATTTTCAGTATATCTGAATTTTAAAATGAGGTATTTTTCTATTTTCTGGTACTTTTTGACTATGTGGATAGCTAGCACTATCATTCTCGAAAGCTCGTTTTTATTTATGGATTCCATTAACTAGTTTGTCTGTGGCAAGGTCTATACGAGATTACGTTATGGATAAACATTTTTATATCTAACTTAATGCATAAATTTAACGGATACATCGCAATACGAAAAAATACTTATTATGGTTATATATCAGATCCATAGTTTTTAATTATTGGGCTAGGAAAACTAATCACTGTATAAATTATTTGTCTTAAATTAGTACTATCTAATTTTATTTCATCAACAACACATAATGTCCCACTGCTGGGCTCGGGTCTCCTTTCAGGAAAGGGTTAAGGCCATATGTCCCCACGCTAGCCAAGTGCGGTTTGGAGACTGGCACGACTACGTTGTGGCTACGTAATCTTGCTGTTGGATGTTTTTAAGCCTGCTGTTATGCTCCCCTGAGAGGAGACCTGAGCCCAGCAGTGGGACATTATGAGTTCCTGATGTGATGTGAATATATGTTATTATCTTTGTATGTATGTATTCATATGTAATGGCGTGTTTACTGTAGACACATGTAATAGGTTTAAATATTATTATTGATTATTTCAACCCTAGGTATACTTCATACAACCCATAATCTAATTTCAAAATATCCGTACATAAGTTGTCCGGAAAAGATCGCCGTGAGCGATAAGATCGCTAATTGTCATACCAAATGTAGATTTACATGTATATTTGTACAAATTTTTATACTGTAGTAGTGTGCAATAAAGTTTTATAAAGTTATAGAAAATACAATCAATAAACCAATATTTAGAAATGCTGTTGACTTCTGTATATTGAAATAACTACAATATTGACTGTGGAATTCACAGATACCACTTATGTATGTGCGGCACTCCTTTTGAGCAAGGTTTAATGAACGCGTAGCTGAATCGGATTCCTACTAGGAATTTAATATCGACAATGAAACCCTGATGTGAATAGAAATTAAAGACGAGAGTTGTCAATTTAATTAACACCGAATATGCTTGAGCGATGATAACTGTTAATATTAATTATGATTTGCATACTTTTAAAGGTGAGTGGTATTTAAATGTATGGGTTATTTAAACATATTATTAGATATTTAATGAGCCCAGCTACATCTTGATTTGATACATTATCTGTGAGCAGTATAATCTTTTACAATATTTTAAAAGTATTAGAGTCACGCTGATATAGGCACGAACGGTCCGGCTCGACCGAGGTGGTGCTACCTTTTAACTTCGAAGCCCATAGAAGATCAACCTGAAATGACAGCATTCGTGTTGTCGTGTTTTTTTTTCTGTATAAGCTGCCAAAATGACTCTGCCCTGCCTGATTGAAAGCCTGAGCAGAATCCAAGAGTGGTGGCCACCATCCTCAATGCGAAAAAGAACAATGCAGCATGGTGGCGGTCTGGTGAGATGCTTTTTCACGCCCCGCTTTTTGTTGGTGAGTGCGCTACTGGAAGTCCAATGATGCAGGAGCATCACTATCCACCATGGTGTGTGTCACTATGCTACATTGTTGCATTTGCAATGATAATTAGTGACCACCACTCTGGATTCTGCTCATTTTTTTCCAACAGCTAGAGTAGAGTCACTTTGATAGGCCCATACATAATAAATAGTATCAACCTTCAACACATTTTTTTATGGTATTGCGGGCAAACGAGCTTACGTATCGCCTGATGGTAAGCGATTACCGCCGCCCATGGATAACTGCAACACCAGAGGCGTCACAAGTGCGTTGCCGGCCTTTGGGAGATAGGGAGGAGAATGGGGATGGGAAGAGGGTTTGGGTATGGGCCTAGGGTATCCTTACTCACTCAGTGAAACACAGCGCAAGTGCTATTTCTCCCCGGTTTTCTGTGAGGCCGTGGTATCACTCCGGTCGAGCCGGTCTATTCATGTCGAAGCGTGGTTCACCCACAGCAGTACAATTTGAAATATTTGCACAAATATTTTTGCTGAAAAATTAATTGCATAAAAAACGTAGCATTAAGTTATAGTGAATATTGATACGAATTGCACAATAGAAACAAAAATAGGAAACATCTACGGACGCAATGCAAAAATTTATAGAGGTATATAAATTAAAGAATACGTTAGGAATTTTTCTTGCACCTTAGACAATAGAAGTAGCGAAGCCTTGTAGAAAACGTTGTCATTTTCAAATAGTTTCATATCTTTAATTATCTGATTAACAGAGGTTACCGTAAAGAAAATGAGTAGAAAGATTTGGAGAAATATGTGTGTATGTAGTTTTCTGCTTCAGAATTATATAACAACTGAAAAAAATGAAATGAAAATCCACTATTAATCACGTACCGTCGCTAGTCACTTTTTTTTATAAAATATTTTAGAATGAAACAAACTCATATTTTACGAATCCATAGTCATCGAAAAAATTGAATCTTGTGACAACATAGCACCCGTAATATTGCTTCTGTTTCCTCATACTTTTTCAGTCCAATTTACTTTATTAAGGTTGAAACTGGAAATATCTCCATTGTTATTACAATCTCGACGTCCTTATTTTCATTTTCCATGAAATATTGTAAAAATGTAAGCTTTATTACTAGTGCCATAAGGTTACATATATAAATTTTATCACTAAGTTGACAGAATACCCGTTACTAACTGTAATATCTATTTGATTAATGTATGCCAAAGCAATACCCCTCAGCTTGTACTCTGAATTATTCTGAATGTATTTATAATTATAGTTTCCTTGTTTGACATAATTTAAATTCCAAAATACAGCCATTAGCATATTTATATTACTTGATATCTGAGTCATTATAGGTTTGCAGAGGCGTTTGTATTTGAAGCGAAGGTCTCAGGGGAAATAAGGCATACCTTGAATACCGCGGTCAATTTATGTGTAAGAAGCTTTTCCATTAGATATCATGGGGTAGCTTATTGATATGTATAATGAACAAGTAGAAACAATAACTTATTATATATATCGATTCTAAGAGAAACCTAGGAATAACGGCTCAGTAATAATATTACGTCTTTTAGCCTAAAATGAGAAGTATTTACTTTAAAAATACCTCTTTAAAACGTTCTTTGTATAAGACTTTTGCTTATGGTATAGTTACGGGTATTAAAAGAAATGTAACCCAATTCAAAAAAAAGCCAAGTGCGAGCCGGACTCGTACACCGAGGGTTCTGTATAAACCTATAGGTATATTATCTGATGTAACTAAAAATGTATGCTTTTCGCAAGATTTTCCTACATCGGTGCTATTCTTCTTTATTGCTTCTTTGTTTATAGTTTGATTTTTTTCGCAGCTCCAAGGGACAGTAGACTTAAGTATTTGATGTTTATTTCAGCTTGATATCTCGATGCATTCCTGAGAAAAGCGATCTTGACAGACAGACGGACAAAAAACTCATTCTATGAAGGTTCCATTTGTTACTTTTGAGGTACGGAACCCTAATAAACTAAAGTTAAAATCCTAAAACTTCGTTTACTTATTCATTTTTGTTCACAAAAACGTATTTATATAGAGAAACCTGCGTGCATGCTCCTGAAAATTAATTACCTACTACGAACCACTCTTACATGGCTTTGCCCTGAGGAAGTTTCGCTGTTTGACGAAGCCCTGAAGTCGGTCGTGAAGGACGTGTTTAACGTTTCTATGGATGGGAGTCAGTGGGATCAGGCAAGTCTTCCACGCAAACCTTGTTACTGTTTTATTGGGATCATATGGTGGTGAGGTGAGCACACCGTGTTTGGTGGATCCTACATCGGCTTGGTTAGCCCTCAGCCCAAGTGAAGCAACCCCCGCGGCAGCGACCATGTAGTGAGCATGAGCAAAGCGGATCCAATGCGACTTATTGTAATATTATTGGAGGGCTCTTCGGATGCAGAAATGGTTAGGCTAAGGGCTGCGTAGCAGCTGGGAGGTGTCCGGATGGCGTAAGAAAGCGGTTCCCGGATCCCTCCCGTCTCAGGCGCAGAGTGGCACACCGTGGTGGTTTAGTGGGTAGTCTGGCGAGTCAGTCAGAAGTCCCTACACAAAGTGAACCCCCTGTCCCCGCGGGGGGGAGTGAAGTGCGTAAAGGCATTCCTCCAGGTAAAAAAAAAAAGAAAGGGCTGTGTAGCAGACTGAGGCAGGTGCTCAGTTGCACGCACTGCCTTCATCTACCCTGTTATTATACTTTACTATTACTACCCTACTAAAATGCGCTCATCACCGGCACCGAACATGACCGATTGTTGCCGATCGGCGCTCGATGATCCGATCACAATATTCTTTTATGCAGAGACATTTAACACGTTATACAGCGTGATTTCTATGCACCTTATAAACATACAAACCAATGAAGAGGACTCTGAAAATAAAGTTGAGAATACTGAAATATCTGTAATGAGTATACACACAAACGCAAGACATAATTATATATTTTGCAAGAAATACTGCTTTAATTTACTTTTAATGTTTTTAGGAGCTAGTTGATCCTTCTGTGCCATTTTTTATTCATTAATTAGAAATGAAATGACATATCCCAATTTTCTTTTACCGAAATTGTTTGTGTATTTAGGCAAATAAGTAGTTTTTTAAAACCTGACGTGTTTGAACCGTATTATTGCTGTACTTTCTTTCTTCTTTTAGATGTTCATTAAAAATTCTTCATGTATTATTATTGTTCAATCATGTATGACAATATTGTATGATAATAATTATTGTTTAAATTAAAATAAATATAATAGTTACGTTCCAATCGTTCGTAAGTTATAACGTAGCACGCTAGCACACACGAACGATAGGAACGTAACTATTATTATTATATCAATAATTTGATATATTTATCAATCAAATAACCTATATGAACACATCAAAATGTTGAAATTCAATTTCGAGCTTAATTAATCACTGAATGAAAAATTCTACATCATAGAAAGGTTACTCACTTTGATATATTAAAAGAGCCAACAATTTTTTTTCTGAAATTGCCTTTTTTAAATTGAATGGGTAACGAGTTTCATTAGATCAACTTCAATCAACTGCTAATCGAACTGAAAACAAGTAATGAATTATTAAAAAACCCGACTGCGTACATTTTTTCATTTTTTTTTATTTAGGTGTAGATAGTGTCACTCTCACGATTAAGACGGATCTATTGACACCTCTCACATAGAAATACGATAAGCTGTTTAGGCTCTAGGGCGTGCCAAAGAAATATACACACATTCATTTGCTAACTCGAAAAACATAGGTAAAAAAACTGAATATTGGGATGGTATTTGCCAGAACTGCAAAAGTTGATTAAAAAAAGTTGACTGTAGAGGCGAATCTTTTGCTGTTAGTGTTTAATACTGCTTTTAAAAACCTGAATATAGTAGTAGAACCACAAATTGCGGACATATATTTTAAGCTGAATCTAATAGTTCTACTGCCTGTAAATAGGTCGTTCATTAAAAAAGTTTTGGCCTCTTTGATTATACACTGTTTGGACAACATTCTTGGTAATGGTAACTTAACATTGTAAGTGGTAAAAACCTATAGCATTTTTTTACGGAGATGTATAATTTAATAGGTTTTAGAATCAGATCTTTCTTCCAATGTCTTTTTTTAATTTGGATATTTTCTTTCTTGACCCATTGATTTATTCAAACTGCTGGTATCACAAACCCTAGCCCTGATATCAGACCTCCTTGGAAAATGATTCGTTTTCATGTCAAAGGATTAATTTAAAGATAACAAATAGCAACACTTTCTGCTTTATGTTAGGATTCAAAATTATTACTCCACTAGTTGCTTAAGAGAGAGCTATGCTTCGATGCAAACTAGCGGATTCAGCTGGAATGTCATCACTCACCTACACCAAACGTGTGTTAATCTTTTCTTTCTTTAAGTAAGTGAACTTACTGAGGCTTAAAGCAACCTCCCTGTGATTCCAAGAAAAGAAACACAAATGGCATGGCAACACACTTATGATTATTGCATTGCAGACAAAGTCGGTGGTGGTTTTCTGCTATCAGATAACCATGGTCCTTTGCCTGATCCTTTGCCTCCTTACATCATAATATAAATAATTAAATGAGAAATATTTTCGGACATTCTAACACACAACACCATCTAGTCCCAAACTAAGCGGAGCTTGTACTATGGGTATTAGACAACTGATAAATATATACTTTTTTGTAAATACATAAATATTATTCATAGAAAATACCAATAAAACAAAAACCAGCAAAATTACATAGTGAATGTAATAATCATTTTGTAAGTAGACTTTTAGTTATTTTTATAAAAAAATAAGAAGAATCATTCATGTTTTTTAGCTAAGAGGCAATTAATTTAATGTTCCTAAGGCAATCAAATCGTTATTTACCCTTCGTACACTGCCTTAAACAAACAGGCTGTTAAACTATAGCATGAGGTAATTGCTTGAATTAACAATAGCTTAAGGTTTGCTGCCTCAAACTTGAGTATTTTAGGTAAAACATTTCAATTAGATAACTGTTCATGGATCTGTAGCTTACGAACGATTACGTTAAGCAATTTAAAGAATACTATATAGAATACAATCTCAATGGGCGTGAACAATAAGCTACAATTACAATTTAGTTTCAGATTTTGTAATATTTATTTGTATTACATACATGTTCTGAGTTTATTGCTGACCTTGATGACTGAAAAGATCGCAGGGTCTTAGAAATTTATTGTTCAATAATACCTTGGAATTGTAAGGTAAGGCTTACGTTCAGCTGTGGATTTTCAGACGCTGTTAATTATGATTATATGAAAACTTTCTTTGTTAATTACTTATACTTTTACATCCATTTAAAAGATTTAGGAAAATTTATTTATATTTAAAAAACTCTGCAGCTATGAAGAACATGCTATCTAAACATAAAACCAAATTAAATATTATATTTGCAACGAGTTCAAAATAAACAAAAATTTATATTTATCTCAGGAACGGTAAGCTTCGAAACAGCTGTACGGTCACCATTTTTCTTGCCTTGAACCGAAATATCTCTATTGATTTTCCTCTGACCGAGACCCAAAGTCCGAGTGCTAAAAATTTTTGCAAACATAAAAGGTTTCCTTGAGAAGCTCATATTTTATTCAAGAACTAGTTTTAGGAACGCTCATTTTTATGGACTGGTAAATGCTAAGGTTTTTTAATATAATTTATTTTAAAAAGTATGCAGTTAATATGCACGAGTCACTTATAATATCTTTATTTGTGTAAAATAGAGCCTTTTATTCGATGATAGGCACAATAGACATGATGACAGTAACCAAGAACCATTAAAGTTATGTATCTATCAGATGAAATGGGGTTCATAGAGTATAAAAAACGAATTTAATTTATACATTTAGAGCGACTTTAATAGTTAGTTAACAAAAATAAAACTACAAAATATAGCAATCCGCCATGTTAAGTTGAACACCGATCAGAGCGAGTAACGTCACTTATGTATAAAGGTCATCGGTCATCTTTTTTCTGGTGTAATCGACTATCACCTTACTGTTTTTAAGAGCTATGATTGACACTGGTTGATAAATAGTGACGTCGCGTCTTACACAGACAGCCAGACACCACCGAGTGTTTCCTGTGAATTTTAAACTTAAAATTTAAATCACAATTTTCTCCTACTAAATCTTTATTTTTTGTACAAATAAAACTGTTTATGATAATAAGAAATACTTCCGAACATCATTAAACAGTTTTTCAAAATTAGTCATTATGCCTATTATTACAACTCTGATATTATTTTGCATCGACACAACTATTATTAATTGAAAGAATAAACATATAATCAAGACAATATTAAAGCCATACATAGGCACATGTATGACATGGATCTATGAAAGGGTTACAATAGAATATATTATGTAACTTTTAAGTTGCAAGGGCAGTAGTAGTAGTGGTAGGCATTTGCCATGGCATTGCCATTTGACAAAAAAAGAAGTTTCAAAAATGTGAAACAACTAAAATCTAATAAAGTTATATAGTTATTAAAATCATATCAGAGTTCATGCTTCAAGTATTTTGAAATCTAGGTCACAAAAGACTAAACAAAGCTTCTGCATCCGAGATAACACCCGAGGGTTCTGAAAGCGTGTTTTGAAAACCGCTAACTTTGAACCGACGGTTTGAGACCTGAATCTGTCCAACACATCGAGTCTCGGCCCGTCAGAGATATACCACTGCGATAACTCTGAAAGATAGAAAACTGGATAGTACCAACAGCTGTGAAAATGCGGAGCTGGTTTGAATTTCAAATATATGGAAAATGAGTACTAAAGTTTTTAACTGTACTGACATTTGAAATTCACCTACTTCCCTAGAAGAAACGTTTCAAAATGGGAATCACAGTAACTACACTAATAACACTGAATAACGCAATATAGTAAAAGTTGCTGAAAGAACTTTCAGAGTCGAGCTTTAGCACCGGCTATGAAGCTATTTGAAATAGCTGTTAATGGCAGTGTTACTCGCTTTTTTAATCACTATTATCTATTATCCCTATTAATAAATAAACTACTCTGTTTTCAAGAATTGTACCGTCATGGTAATTACTATAGAGCAAACTAGAGAAGAGGGCGTTAGAATAATCATAAAATGCTTTAAAAACACAAAAATGTTCATGTATTCACAAAAAAAGTATATAAGTATATCAGTTGTCTAGTACCCATAGTACAAGCTCTGCTTAGTTTGGGACTTGTGACTTGGCTTTGTGTGTTAGATGTTCAACAAAGAAAAATATTTTATTTTTACATTGTATTCAAATCCTAATATTCTTGAATAATAAATGTGACATTCATTTCAATTAGATAATAGTCCAAAAAGTTATCTTCTTTTGTTTATGGGAACTTTGCAGCTATGAGTAAAATGCTATCTAAATGTGCAAAGATTATTATACATAATTAGTTTAGACCTAAGTAAACCTTCAAATAAGTAGTACTTTCGCGTATCCAGAGCCAAGTTTTGTATCAGGTATGTTTATCTTTTCGTTCAAATCGAGATATATTTGGGGACTTATTGCAAAAACAGACAACGCCTTTCTACCTGGGTCTGAAGAATGTGTACAGACAGTGTACGTTTATAAACAACTCCAAACGCTACAAATCACATAGCGATATTTTCTCTTTTGCTGTTTTAATGTTATTGTTATATTTTGTATAGAAAACATGTTTTGAAGTTATGTTCGGTATTGCATTCTACCAATAAATGTGTCATCCTATGAAAAATCGCATTTTTGGACCTTTACTTTTACAATCGAAAGAGTTTTAGATGAATTATTTTATTGCCAGCCGCTTACGGGATTCCAATATTTCTTAGAGATATAATAAACTTGTTTTTTAGACAGGACAGAGCGAGGGTAAACTTTGTTTCATTCATCATCATTGGCTTTAATTGCCCATTGCTGGATTCCTCCTCCTGGACCTCTCCTTAGAAATGGAGTTTTGACCTACTAAACGTGGCAAGGCTTGTTGGTATTGGATTTTTTTTCTGAATAATGAATTTTCAGGGAGTTAGAGTATAAACACATAATCTTAATCTAATATATGTAATCTATTTTTTTCATGTAAATCTTAATATTACCTCATAACAAGGTTTTCAAACACAGAGTAATGGTGAAAGTTGTGAACTTAAATAAAAAGTCTTCTTATATTTATGTACGCGATATATTTCTCTTAACAATGTTACGGAAATAATACATTTCTAATAAAGACGCTTATGTCTCGTCAGGGTTACAAAGTAGTTGCAACAAGACAGTTATTACAATTTGCGGCGACAGCGTGTTAGTAACTTTTCGCAACTTATGTAATAGAAGCTGTTCTAAACTTAACATGTCACTGTGTCGCTTTAGTTTGTTTACATAGAACTTAACCAGCATAAGTTCAGGAATATACGTTATAATGAAACGCAGTGAAATTGAGCACAAATGTGTTTGATAAATTTTAGTCTCAGTGGAGACAATTCCTTTGTTAGAGTTCATCAATCAATTATTGCTGTCGTGGAGCCCAGGAGTCCACGTCGTTCGACTGAGATGACGATGGTGAAAACTCAACTATTGAATAAACACGTGTTTTACTTGTAATTTCAGATTTGAACTATTTATGTTGACTTGTACTTGAAATCTCCAACTGGCCGTCCGGTCGGACTAAATATTTGTTTGGAAGTTTTCTATGTATAATATTTAAGTATTTAGAAAAATTATATAAATGTTTCATATATCAGTTGTCTAATACCCATAATACAAGATTTTCTTAACTTAGGACTAGATGACATTGTGTGTTAGATTTCCGAAATATTTATTATTATTACATTTTTATATAAATGTTCCCAAATGTGCATGCATACGTAGACAAAATACTTAAAAGATAGACATAGAAGAATGAAATTCTTTTAATAATATATTAAGGCCCATTTACACCCACTAACATTTTCCTAAGATATTAAGATAAATAATAAATTTGTAACTTCTTGCAAATTTCCTCATTCAGTTAAAAGACCTTGTATTTTTTAAGATACTAGCTGACCCTCGCAAGTCTCTGACCCCCGCAAATCTGCCTTTCTTTTCAATCATGCTCGGTTCCTGTTGATCTAAGCGCACTGATAACTATTCTATACAGCAAAGCGCACATTTAAAATGAGAATCATATATTAAATATTTAAAATTAACCAGAATCCATTTTCAAAGCATTGATTTTATAGATATCACAGACATTATAATGTATATAAATCAAATGATTTATTGAAATTTAACCTATATCCAATTTGGATCAGTCGGAAGATATGCGCGTACAGTGCATCAAATTGGATATTTTTTTATGTGTTTGTTTTGGTCTGGACAAGGTTTATAGAGAAGAAATTTAAAATAAAATTAAAGTTGTTACATTTTTAGTCCACTTAGTCCTATATACTGCGGCTCCGTGGAAATTTAAGGCGGGTTTTATTACTATACGCTTTTTTTCGGTAGTTTAGAAAATATTCATGAAAATAAATATTGCGGTACGATATTCGCCGGGTCAGCTAATTTATAATAAAATGGGTCACCTACATTTGTTCAAGTTACTCCAATTAGAAAATGTAATAATATAGTATTAATTTTAAATTCCTACTCGTACTGAATCAATTGCTATAGACATCTATCTACGAAAAACAATGATCAAGTGATTTTCAAAGATTCTTTACACAAAATATATATAAATAAGTTGATATAACTTACTATTCACAGCATTGCATACAATGCAATGCTGCAAATAACCTGTGTAATAGCTGGTTTTATTACATTTGTAAGTGAATTATTGACTTTTTGTCTCGAAAGATATTCAGATTTCTTAGATCCCTTATTCCAATAAACCTAATCTATCAACAAACAAATTACTAAGATACAGATTAAACTATTCAGATAGTCTTAGATAAACAAAAGATTTAGAGTGAGCGAAACTGCGAATATAATATGGCACTCCAAAGCTCAAAAGACAAATATTGGAAGCTGTGTTCTAACAGGTTTCAAGTTCATTGAGGTAACTGTAATAGCAAGAACACAAGTGGTTTGAGCAATGCCGGTAAAATGCGATTGTACTTTAGCCTTTTAGACCATGATCATATTGCATCATTATTATCCTTCCTTCCTTTTTCGTCATCCTGACCAAACCTACCGGTATATGCGTGCTTGCCGTCAGTTCATTTTTTCTATCTTACATCGAGCTCATATTGATGGTGATGGATTAAGAATACAGAAAGTCACCACCATCATATTCCTTGCATGGGTGTCGTAAAAGGCGACTAACAGAGCAAACTACTTCAGACAACGTTACTTCAAAGAGAAGGAAAGTTTGAAATGAAATCCAACCAATCCATGTACCGCGCGTGATACAGCAGGCCAATACCTCTGTGGCGACTTCCACATACAGCGCAACAACATTAAAATATAGGACAGCGCCATCTACCGAAGAAACATTGAACTACGGAGCAACGAAGAAAACTAAGAAACTACCAATCCTAAATCGCGCAATAGAAGTTCTCGCGCCGATTAACATATATACAACTTCCCAACATCAACCGTTGGGCAGTGGCCCACCAGGCATGATCACCTCGTCTGGTCGGAGGATCCTCCCTTTGTGTTGGAGGGACATGTGACCCGTTCCTCCACAGTGGTGACCCCGACGTGATTGGAAGCAGCCTTTGAAGGAAGCAGATCAACAATCAGCGCGCCACCATCATGTTCACTCTCACAGCAAGTCTCAGCTAGCCAGCAACTTCGGCCTCGACAGGGATACACCACACGCAGGATGCGACCGCTCCAGCCTGGTAACCCCTACGGCCTCAACAGCGTCTAGGCACAGCACACTGCAACTACGGTCGATGTAAGCAGAGCATTTCTCTCCCGTCTATGCAGCAGCCAGCCACTACGCAGCAACCGCCCCGACTCACTGGGGACCTCACCGCAGCACCGCGCACCGCATGCGATCCCGACTCACTGGGATCAGCGGACTTCAGCCCCGACTCACTGGGACTAGCGGCATTCAGTTCCGACTCACTGGAACTTGCGGCACTCAGTTCCGTCGCACTGAAACTACTCACTCCTGGCACTGGCAAGCTCCGCAACAGCAGACTCATCCAGATAGCAACCTCCGGTCTTGGAGGGGGGAGTGATGTGGCGACTTCCACATACAGCGCAACAACATTAAAATATAGGACAGCGCCATCTACCGAAGAAACATTGAACTACGGAGCAACGAAGAAAACTAAGAAACTACCAATCCTAAATCGCGCAATAGAAGTTCTCGCGCCGATTAACATATATACAACTTCCCAACATCAACCGTTGGGCAGTGGCCCACCAGGCATGATCACCTCGTCTGGTCGGAGGATCCTCCCTTTGTGTTGGAGGGACATGTGACCCGTTCCTCCACACCTCCTTTCTAAGACGAGACCTATTATTAAGTGGACTGTTAAAGGTCCTAGATAATAATGATTAAAAGATACGATGAAAATGTTTACAGTTGGTTCTGTAATATTTAAATCACTTCTGTGCATTAGCCCTGATAATAAATATTTGCTCACTCCAAATGGACAACTGAATTTAGGTTAAAGGTTTCCCATGAATATTTAATGTTCTTTCTTCATAGCCTTTTCACTTGTTGTTACTGTAAGTGTGGTGTTTGAGTCCAAATTAGACCCCGATTCACCAGAAAAAAGAATGCATCACCTTGTTTTTTTGAATATATATTTGATTTCCGCAATTGTTTATTTTATAGTAGTGGTCCCCGCAGTGTACAAAATTCGTCTATAATTCTTCAAATTGTTAGTTTTTATCTTTCTGTACTTATTTTCCATATAACCTATACTACATTAACTATATATACAAACCATGTATACTCCTACGATCGCATAATTGTCTTAAAAAGAGTTACAAAGATTTTCCTTCATGTATATAGAGATTGTAAACTTACCTCGTATGTGGAATATACACAAAATTTATGAGATAGAATTCAACTGATTATGAAAATATAATTCTTAATAAAGTACTTTATAGTAGATTCTCAGCCTACACATTTAGTCAGAAACTTTAAAAGCCTTTACCTTACCTTACTTATATATGTATATTATTTTTCAAATCAAGTATTCATTCGCGTTCACAGAATACGTTTTGTATTGTGTGTAGCTTTTAAGGCTAGTAATCATGCTGTTCTACTAACTGATTTCAGCCGGTCTTAACGTAAACTATTCAACTATGCAGGATATATTATAGTGCACTAGTGTATAAGGAAACATAGGTGTACTCTTTGTTTCTTTGACACGACCAAAGAGAGCTCAGAAGCAGGATAGCCGGCTTTTTCTGCTCTGTGTGACACGGTGCCTTAAGATTAGCAGTAGTATACGCCAACCGCTTGACCAATGAGTCAGTCAATAAAGCAATAATGACAGGGATACTTAGCTGTATTATAATATTGTACATTCTTTTTTTGTCTTATTTTTATGAACATTGAACATAATAAAAATGAGATCTAAACTTGTTTTAATGACACAAGCGATTTCCACATAATGTTTCCTGTTTCGTTGTGAATTTACAAAATTAATTAGCCCTTGGATTGTACTTGGGAAAATCCAATTCCATTTAGCTTTGACATGTAAATGCGATTCGTACTTTAAACGATTAGCGATTTGTTTATTGAATTAAAATGAATTTGTCAGCGGACCTACTCAGATTTGGTGTTGACAGCGAATATGTCATTAAAATAATAATGATATTTGGCGAGTAAAGTTTATAACATATTTATATACAATATAACGTATTTTATAATATTTTAAGAAGAAAACTCTCAAATGACCGCAAATAGTATATATTTATGTATTTATTTAGTAAATAGTATGTATTTGTAGATATTTATGTATTCATTTGACTGTATTAATGTGTAATACTAAATCTTTTATTGTTATTATTTATCTTAATTGAATGATTTCCTTTATTTATTAATTTTTTCACATCAAATTATCCATGAATTCGAATTTCTACAGTCAATTTCTCTATTTAAAGGTTGCCTGGAAGAAATTGCTTTTTAGCGATAAAGCCGCCAGTTGTACATGGTAGTTATAATGTTATGCTCCTGAATGTAAACTGTTTTAACTGGTGTACAATAAAGTTTATTCTATTCTATTCTATAGACGTGATACTATACATGTGTTTTCAATCTATCTCTTAATCCCCTATTCAAAACATATACAAAACTAGTTAAATCTAACCCTTAGATCTGTACATCAACTATGAAATTGTGAGAAATTATATTCCCTTTCATGATCTAAGCCTAACAACAGTTGAATAAAATATATTTAAACAATATCGGTCCATCCCCCTTTTGCACGTCTTTTTTATAGCCCTGGTAAGCTACTAAATTTCATGAAAATCGGAAACTCAATCGGGAGAAACAATTTCCATGCAATTTAAGGGCTTTCGAGGACTATAAATCAATTTATCTAGGATTCATTTCTAGAAAATTTACCAAAAATATCGAGCTTTTTTAAGTTACCATATATTTCATTGATATTAATATACCTATTGAAATATGAATTTATCGAATATTCCACTCAACTATATTGTCCTATAACAGTATTAAAATAAGACATGTCACTGTTATATACAAAAAGAGCCTGATTTACTCTAGCGGCCAATGTGCTTGGATATCTGATTGACATATAGGCAATACACTAAAGTGATACATGCCAGTCTCACTTATCCATTCACGAATGTCAAGCTATAAGGTAAACAATGACAAATGAAAAAAAAAAAACCTTTAATAGTAACTGTGGAGGAACGGGCCACATGTTCCAACACAATGGGAGGATCCTCCGATCAGGCGACGTGATCATGCCTGGCGGGCCACTGCCCAACGGTTGATGTTGGGAAGTTGCATATAAGTTAATCGGCGCGAGACCGTCTATTGCGCGGTTTAGGATTGGTAGTTTCTTAGTTTTCTTCGTTGCTCCGTAGTTCGATGGCACTGTCATATATTTTTTACGTTGACTCTGTATGTGGATATCGCCATAGTAATAATAAATAGTCTTCAATGTTACATCAAATATAGAAAAACAAATATACATTAGAAAATGTTGAAAAAAAATCACATCTCGTATTTTATATCTTAGACACATAGGAATATGTTATTTCTACAAATATAATATGATTTTTATTATTGTATAAAATGTCTTTATAATATTGGTTTTCTGGAAAAGAAAATTTCTATGCAATTTTTAAATGAACGTATGTTTAAAGATTCATATGGGTTATTTTGGTAAAAAAATCAAGAGAAAATTTACGAGCTTATAAAGTTTGCAGTCTGAGAGTGGATCGCCAACATAATTATGTATTCTTCAAATTAATATCAGTTATATTATTTCAGAGCTTTAATATCATAAATACTATACTTAAGTAAAATAAATTGAAACCATTTCATAATTAATTTATTTATTTTATTCGTTCCGCAGTTTTCCTCCATTTAAACTTTAACTGAGCATGTTAGTGCATAATTTTCGTAAAAAGGTACACATAGTTTTACTTCACGTATATAGATAAACTACATACTGAATGACCGTATAACTAATACATTTTTAAGTAGTTTAAACAAAGTCAGAAAAATAATCACAACAGCATGAGAATAATAAATAAATAAATAAATATTTCGGACATCTAACACACAACGCCATCTAGTCCCAAACTAAGCAGAGCTTTTATTATGGGTACTAGATAACTGATATTAATACATAAGTACTTTTTTTATAAATACATACATATTATACATAGGAAACACCCAAACTCCGAAACAAATATTTGCAGATCATGCAAACATTTGGTCCGACACAGGATTCGAACCCTACGCCTACGCTACCACTGCGCCACCGAGGCAGTCATAATTGTTTAATGTGTATTACTCTCCTACAGCAAAACTGTTCATGATATGATATGTTTACGCGCTACACTCTCTCTCGGAACACATCTCCGTTCTGTCACAATATCATAGTTCACAAAAGATTTAAGAAGGAAAATACAGATGGAACTGAATTTTTCATGGCCATCGCCTCCCCTCGACTCACGGGATATTTTAAGTGACTTGGAGATTATTAAATCTGCTTGTATAAGAAACAGGGTGAAAATCTTATTTTCAAATTCTCTTTAGAATATTTCTGAGTATCATAAGCTTTTTATTAAGAATTTAGTATTAGCTGTTAAGAAGAAGTGACAAAAAAACATGTAAATTTTATTTTTTATGTTTGAAAGTCTGTAGCTGTTATCCGGAACATTATTTAGGTTGTTTTCGACATCATTCTTGTCACTCTAATTTATATTAACCTTTTATAATTCTAAGTTATAGGCTAAAGTTACATAGAAAATATGACATAATTACAGATTAAACTAAAAAAAAAAAGAAAAAAAAGTAAACCGATGTTAAACAGCACCTACGCTGTGTTTCACCGAGTGAGTAAGGATAGCGGAGGCACATACCCAACCCCTTCCCCATACCCTAAAGGCCAACAATGCATTAGTGACGCTTCTGGTGTTGCGGATGTCCGTGAGCGGTGCTAATCGCTTACCATCAGGCGATAGGTCTGCTGGTTTGCCCACTATTCTATAAAAAAACAAATTTTCTACTACATTTACTCTATAACTAGAAAATCAAAAGCCAAGTAAATTAGAATACGAAGATATTTCGACTTTGAAAGACTAACCAATGTACTATCCTTGTCAGTATGAGACTATTTCCGTGTAGTTAGGATTGAGTATTGTTCCTTCAGTACTAAGGGTCTTCGACTAGGCGAGCTAATCATGACTGGCGGACCGTAATCTTTCATGAAGGATGCCGTAGTAAATTAATTTCAATATTTATGGAAGTCCACGTATTATTATTTTAACATGGATGATAAAATACTGACAAAGAGCGTAGAGCCCGCACGCGCTGTAGTTATCTAAAATATGAACGTGCGCTGTAAATAATTCAAGTAAATATAAAAATATTTATAAGCCAACTGTAATTTATGTATATTTATTACAGATACGAGTTTATATTAGGTCAGGAAATAATAAAATAATTTTATTTCATAAACATTGAAAGATAGAAACCAAATGTTAGTATTGGCATCATATTATAGATATGGCCGTTATTTTTATTGCACTATAATCGTAATATAAATGAATAGGAACCCGTTAAAGCTTCTATCGGGTGGAAGTACATCATTTTTAAGTGTCTCTTAAGGTTTAGGTTACTTAAGTTTCATTAATTAATTTTTTTAAGGACTTAGTTGCAAAATATAACTGTTATCGGCTGTGCTTGAAGTCTCGGTATCGATGCCCGAGTCAAACCAAATGTTTGTTTGATCGAAAAATATTTGTGTCGGTGTTTTCTATGTATAGTATGTAATTAGTTAGAAAACAAAGTATACATATATGAATTATTATCAGCTATCTAATACCCATATTACAAGCTCTGCTTGGTTTGGGAATAGATGGCGTTGTGTTTTAGATGTCCGAAATATTATTATTACAATTTGCTGTTGTAAGCTTAGTTAGAGTGTGACTGCTGTGCTTGAGTTCTCGGGTTCGATTCCCTGATAGAACCAAATGTTAGCATGATATGCAAATATTCGTTTCGGAGTTTGAGAGTCTTCTATGTATTATATGTACCGACGTATTTTCGAAAATAAGTATATATGTATTTAAATAAGCTATGTAGTACTCGTATTACAAGCTCACTTAGTTTTAGATTAGATGGCGTTATGTGTCAGATATCCGAAATATTATTATCATAATTTGTTGTTGTATGTAACGTTATAACAACGTTAAACAATGATGTTAATTAAATTTAGATTTCTATTTAATCGACATCAAACTGCTAATATAGAGTGTTCATAAATCAACTATTTTATCTTCATTCCATTCGTTCTAAACTACATATTTTTATAAACCCACATAGCAGAAAATGTTTGTTTTATGTTTCAGACTAGCTACGCCCAAGGTGTTACCCTCGTTTCTTGTTGTATTTTTTATTCTACCCTATCGTCCCAAGCTGTTTTTTTTATTTTGCTTGCAAAAGAAAACAAACAGCTTGGGTCATACACAGTAGACATACAAGACACACAAACTTCGAAGCAAATATTTGTAGGTTATACAAAAAATTTGAATGAAAATTAAGATGTTAAGAGAAAAAAATATCTAAAGGGAGAGAAATATAATTGTGTTGTTTTCGGGATCTCAACTTTCAATGAGCATCGACATCAATATTAGGATCAGATAATCAAGTTAGGTTGGACTACGAGTAGACCCCAATTAGGGGAAAATTAAGAAGTGATATAGGGGCCAAAGTGGTTTATCCAAACGTAACCTAAATTAACATTTATTTTTAATCAGGAAGTTTATTCAACTTTATCTAGTAAATTACCTGCTACTAAATTTATAGATAAATAATTGTGTGTCATTATAAGGAACACTTACGTTCCTTATATTTGCAAGCATTATCATTTGGTCTTAGCGTTTTGTGCTTTAATAAAATATTACTTTAAATGGGTCTATAAAAATACGATGATTAAGTGACTGGACTTCATACAATAAAAAAATAAAAATTATATGTTCTTTAAACAATATATTTTATTTTTTACTGTGTGATAAATATCTCACCGTACCATCATCTCAATAGCAAATTAGAAATTGAACACGGATCCACGAGTTTCAACACTTCTTACACAGAACCAATCTAGTTAAATATATAAATACACACTACAAGTTTTTGAGACTTAATCAACTTGATGTCAACGTAATACTCATTACCTATTTAGAGCATACGTTGATATTTAGTGAGTAAATACTAGCGAAAGCCTTACTTTGCTAAATACAAATTTCATAAAGCTCATAAACACATTAACCGCGCAATTTGTGACTAATAACTTTGCGGAACTACCCAGAAACCCATAAATATTTATGTACAGTAAACCGTACACAGAATTTATGATATCACACCTCATTTAAGAGTTATTGCAGCAATCTTTACGTTTATAAATGAGTGTAACAACTTTCAAAAATGTTGTACTAAATTTATTTACACAGGCATACATACATATATCCGTATCTCCGAAATATTTTATTTGTGTAAATGCTACCAAATAGAAAAAATAAGCAGAATCAGAGAGTGATGGTCACCATCTTCACTGCTTTATCACGTCCCGCTTAGTTGACCTAGGATCGTAGTGTCCCCGGATGGCGTAAGAAAGCGGTTCCCGGATCTCTCCCGTCTCAGGCGCAGAGTGGCACACCGTGTGGTTTTAGTCGGTTCGATTCCGACACACCGCCCCGCCGCAAACCCCGATGGGGTGAAGGCCCGAGGGGGATTCCACACATTACAAAAAAAGGATCGTAGTGTCGGGGAAAAACGTGCGCTTGTAGTGAGTTACATGTTTTGATTGTTTGGTACAAAAATAGTATGCTGGTAGTGAGTCAAACCAGTTGAAAGATTTGTTGACAGAACACTCTCCATAGTAAAAGTTGATAGAAGACTGCCATAGAGGCGACAGCTCTTCGCAAATTACTGCAGAGGCTTAAGGAACTCAGAGTTTTGGGACTGTCAATAATGTAATCAAAAGCATTTAGTCAATGCTGTTAGTAAACAGCAATCCACGCAGGAGGACGAGAAGAGGCGTAATAAAGTTTATATTTTGCCAACTCTAATTTCATTCAAATTTAGGTAACGGTGATTTTAAATCCATTAGTTATTTTACGGATTAGATGGCAAAAATGAGAGTATATGAAAAGGAAGGTAGAATAAAAAGAAACAGCAGGAAGTGACCAGGAATATTGACTATACAAAAGATTGGGAATGTTATAATCCTACCTTGTTTATGTGAAACAAAAACAAAGGTTCGTTACTGTATTTTAATATACAGGTACAACAAAAAATAAACAATTATTTCGGGGTCGTGGGTAATTCGTCTCAGGCCAATTTTTTGGGGTCGGGCACGGGAAGAACGTGCCTGTTGTGGCAGCCGTCGCTCCCAGCGACTCAACTCCTTGGGGACCAGGGGATCTTGCTCTCGTCAATGACGCGCAGCAGTGACGTCACCCGACGCTCCGGCTGCAGACGCTAACGCCGTGCATTAAGACTCGTACCAGTTGAAGATCAAAGGTAACTCGTACCATGGACCCAAATATATTCGGGTTATGTATATACTTATGCAATTAAACAATATATTTGAAATTTTCACTAGAACTACGGCAGCTAGCCAGTGTTTGGCAGTGAAACTCGCAGCAAGAATGAAAAAGAATGAAAGATATCGACAGTTTTATAATACATAAAGTACTATTTGTACGTTATTTTCCTATCATTTTTACCAGATTGCAATGTATGTAATGGTTCGATTTTTTAAGTAATTGATATAAATTAAAAGATTGCTACTTACTATAAAAAACCTAATTGGTTTCGGTTGTTTTTAGAGTACCTATTTTTTCTTATATAAGTTTTATATATATTGGTTAAGTGCAGGTTGGAATCCAACAAAAAAGGTGCAGGTTGGAATACAACATCAACATAAAACCAATCTGTAGTAAGATAAAGAGGTCATCAAGAATGTGTAAAGAGTGAATTTTTTAGTAAAATTTCGCATATGTGCTACCTTGCGATATTTTTCTAAAACTCACCTACAAACATGCGTGGTATTTTTTCCTTCGACGTAAGCAGGCCATGAAAAAACTGATATCAAACTTTATCCACAATAGATCCACCCGATGATTACTTAAGTCGTTAGGGATTGCAAGACAATTCTAATTAATCTAATAATTCTAAATTCATTAAAATGGCAAAATGAGAGAATTCTCCAGACAGTATTTAATCCTATCGTCGATCAAAAACTTCCGGAGCCGCTCCGTAGCTTCATTTCCCTTCCTAAGGGACAAAAAAAAGAGAAAATAAATTAAAACTTAATAATGAAACTAATCAAATAGAGATGCAAGTTGGCAAATCTCAAACTGTGGTACTTAAGGGTCTTTGTGGACTATGAACCAAACTTTTAATAAGCCGCTTTAAATTCATTGCCTGTCAGTTCTTCAGGGCATTTGGGACTTGTAATGGGTTTAATAAAGAAATATGGTTTTACTCATGTGTTCACAAGTGTTATTATAGAAGACAATATATTTTATAAGGTAATCATTTTTTTGTGATAAAAAGTCCATGAAACGGACACAAAGAACACCCAGACTCAGAGCAACAATTTGTGGATCGCACAAAGTGTTGTCCCATGGGGATTTAAACCCACAACACTTAGCGCGGTAGAAAATGGCGTGGCTACCGCTTAAACCACTACGCCAAAGGGGCAGTCAAATATCTATATATATATATATGACACACATGACCTGAGAGTCAAACTGTATATTTTGAATGAAGTACAATATTACTCTGCATATATTTATGTATTAGGATTTCAAAATCTACTCATCCTCATAATATATCTTCTTCCTTATCTTAGCGTTTCGACGGCAAACGTTTCGTGTCGGTTTAATTAAATTTTAGCAGACCACACGTGGCCCACTTTGATTGCATTGTCGGTGGCAGCCATCAGATCCTCCATCACAGCAGGTATAATAGATTAAATTCTATAAGAAAATATAGTTTATATAGTTCAATTACTACTAGTAGTGGAAATTTTATATACCAGTCTCATAAAATGTACTGCCATTTTGTGCCAGGCCTGTAAATGTTGTAACGTGTTTTGAATGTAAATTCTGACCTACTTAAATATAACTCTATATCTTACATAATTGATTGGTTCTTTACCTGACTCCAATATATGTATGTGTGTATGTATATTTCTTTCGTGAGAATTACACTGGGTATATCATAGTTAAAAAAAAACAAAATAAGGATTATTATAAAAAAAAAGTGTTTTTAAAATACATCGAATGTGGAATTTTTAACGGTGATTTCGGATATATATATATATATATATAACTTAAATGTTTTATATAAAAAATTACTGAATGATCAAGATGATAGATATTAACGCTTTCGGGTTTTTTTAAGTAACTTTATTTGCAAAACTTTTTTGAAACTATTGTTTGAAATTTGGATTGTTTGTTTTAACCATTTATTTATTCGCTGTTAAATTTATATAGAGCAAAGTAGTGTGTAGGCAGTAGTGTAGGACGCCCATAGGGCAGCTGGAATTACCATATCTCCTGCTGCATAGCTGGATGCGAGAAGCCCAAAATCGATCATATTGGCATACAAAGAGAGGCTTATCTACTAATTTATGTATTTTAGGATTAATGAACCATAGGATACCAAATTATAAATTCTAAAGTGAATAATATATGTAATATAAATATATAATATATATATAATAATATAATATAAAGTGAATTAATTTTTTTAGAGGAGTAACCAGATGTTAGACCCTCTGCGGTACTAAGAACCTGATGTCTTGTCTTTGCGAGAAGAAACAATGATATAGTGGAATGTTATGCTCGTTTAATTATAATTGATTACGGAAACATAATATAAAAATACGAGTGGGCTTAATGCGTCGGCGATAGGAGAAAAAAATACTAAATGATATACTTAGTTATCTTTCTGGTGAAATCATTAATGTGATTCTCTAATGGTCCACTTTTTGTGTACTTTTTAGAGAAATTCTCCTCACTCTCTACACTTAGTAATTAACTGATTCACTATATACCAAAAGCTATAACATATTTTTTCTGAAGTGGTCTAGAATTAGAGTAAGCCAAATTCGACGTAAAAACTACGAAAAAACGACCAAATGCGACATCGATAATTTTATTGCGGATACGAAATACGAAGTTTATGCAGATTTGATAACAAAACTATCATGGTATTTAGTAACTTGAAGCTAAGCTGATATCCAGGTTAGAACGATAGAGAAGAACTCCTCAATCGCTACTAGGAAACCTATCGAGCATCATTTTACATGCTTCGTTTTGAGAATTCCAACAATCTGCCTGGTCACGATGATTGGCGATTAAGTCTGAATATCAATAGAGGAGTTATCATTCATTTATATATTCAGTTTTAGAGAACGCAATTCATTTTAAGGGTGGTTAAAATGAAACCATTATTTACGAAAGAAACATTTTATTTTTTTTAAGATTTCCACTAACAGTGCATTCACAGTTAAAGTTTCTTACGGCAAGAAACATTTTTAAAAGAAAAAGAAATACATTTTCCAAACAGCGTGAAATACAAATAGCTTACATTTATAGTGAAATATATAGTTTTCTCTAATTTTATTAGACTTAAAGACTTGTGACTATTTATTAATTTCTACAGAAGGCCGTGTTTTAGGCGTTTATAATAGATTAATTTTATAAAAGAACGAAATACATGCTTATCTTATTCATGCCCAGAGAGTATTTCTTACTACATATACATAGATTTACATTTTTGAGGACATATTGAAACGTCAAGTATTTAGTCAATTTCTAATAGAATACACTCTATAAATAGTTACATAATATATGTGTGTAGTTAAATTTACATCGATCATATGAAATATATTTAAGATTACCGTGAAAGTGAAAAAATGTATTATATACACTACAAGAAGAGCATTAAGTCCCGTATTTGATAGAATTTATATAATTTGGTACCAATTATGTCCTTCAAAATAAATATAGTACAATTCAATTTTGAAACAGTTCTTTACACTAAAAAACAATGCTTTATATCATGATAACATTGTAATAGTTAAATTATATTATATATATTATATACTTTTTATTTAGGGGTAGTATTTTTTTTTATCAAATGTATTTGAAACCAAACAAGAATTATATTCTCCCAAATATAAACAAATCAAAATCTATTCACAAATGATGGATTTCTGAGAAAACAAACGCAAAAATACTAAATTGAAAACTTCCCCCTTTCAGAAGTTGATTAAAGAAGTATGAGAGTTAAATACATCTATACATATACATTAAATATCTACGAGTATATTACAGTCACACACACAAACAAAGTTATAATCTTATAACCCAGCTTTAATTCAATTAGTACTCCGATATAATAATACACGTAATACTAAACACATTTTTATATATCTCTCTTACATAAGATGCTATAGTAAATACAAGTAATAAAGAAATTGTAATGATCAGATTTTTATCAACTCTATGATTCTTAGTTAGCTCTTTGCCTATTCACATTATTGTGTAGTAACTATAAGAACACTGGATGTTTGCTCGGAAATTTATCTAATAGTGTATGTACATTTTTATTGTCTATTAAGTGTTAAATTATATTACTTTCTATACCTATTCTAATGACTGACTAGTTAATTCTCATCCAAGGTTACGTTAAAACTCTGCTTTCGAATTAATATAAAATATATTCGTACAAAGTTACACACATTGTAACTGAAAAACTGCCGTGACTTACTAAAATGTTGACTCTTCCTGAGAGGAGTTTGAGAGTATTTGACAGCTATTTAACATAGCAAATAGCATATATTTTAGCATATTTTTACATACATAAGTATGGGACAAGATAACATTGAAAGTATTTTCAAATATCAAAGAGAAAATTTATTACACGAAAAGAAAAATTACGCGAATAACACATCTAAAGAAGAAAGTTACAACATGCTATTGATATTAAGTTTCCTGTAGTCTAGTCGAAAAGCTTCTTTGTTGTGTGTATTCAATCATAAAACTATTTGTACAGTAAATCATGACTAATGACTAATAATTAGTCTTACTATAGAGGGAATGATTATTACTATAGCTCATCATAAGATAGTATTGATTATTCTTTGTTATCAATATCAAAATAGGCCTTGTCTTCTACTCTACAGATTTGCTTGTAATATTTATGACATTATTCATGTATTTACTTAAACATTTGATAGACTGACGGACTTTTTTGTTATTTAAAGCATTCTTTAAAGCCAGAGCTAATCCTAGAGTTATTTCAAAGTAAAATAAAATTTAAAAGAATATTGTATATTTAAGGAAAAATTCACAAGAGAAATATCTGCTTCACAAAGTCCTAGTTTTAAAAGTATTAAGTATACAATTCACATTTGAAACGGCAGAGTTTTAGCGTCCAATGGGGTGATGTTATTACTTGAAACTAGTGACTAGACGAAAATGTTAATGTAATCTAAGCGATATGTGACATAAACGTTTTAAAGCATAGCACTATAAACCTTAAGACGATGTACATTCGACTTATAATTGTATCTAGATATCTAAATCACAACACTGCACATTTTTTCGTGTTGTTTACGTGGAATGTGTTAGGCTATCAAATATTATCTAATGACAAAAATAGATGTTTGAGTATTTACAGAAAGGACTATTTAAATCAAACAGGTCATAAAGTGTATGTTGATGACGGATACTTAATATGTGCTAAATATAGGTATGGTAATAGAGATGGATTTTGTGGAACGCACGGCAAACGAAACAGTCATAGTCAAAAATACGTTGTGAACCATAATGTTCGATAATCACAAATTTAAACAAAACAAAAACAAACTGACTCCAATAACTGAACCCAATTTAATGTGAACACACGGAAATCACCAGCTTTCAAACAAAAAAAGAATCATCAAATTGGTTCACCCAGTCGAATACTAAGTACAAACATTGGTACTTTTTTAATTCAGTTAAAAAGTAAGATGATTTTTATTTTAAACTGAAGAAATTGATGCTAAGAGTAAGAATGGTTATGAGATAGTAATAACCTTTAAATGTATGTTTAAAGAAACAAGTTTTAAGTTTCTTGTTCACACGTCGAAGAGCCAATAAAGATAACGATAACGCTTCGGCATGAATGGGCCGGCTCTCAAAAAACACTGTGTGAAACAGCGCTTGCGCTGTGTTTCACTGAGTAAGGAGACCGGAGGCCTATACCCTCCATTTTTTTTACGTGTGGAAACCCCCTCGGGCCTTCACCCCACCGGGGTTTGCGGCGGGGCGGTGTGTCAGAATCGAACCGACTAAAACCACACGGTGTGCCACTCTGCGCCTGTGACGGGAGGAATCCGGGAACCACTTTCTTACGCCATCCGGGGAGGCCTATACCTCAACCCAACCCCTATTCGCTCCCTATCTCTCAAAGGCTGTCAACGCACTTGTGACGCCTCTGATGTTACGGGCGTCCATGGGCGGCGGTAATCGCTTAACTTCAGGTGATAAATGTGCACGTTTGTCCCCTTTTACATAAAAATAAAAATAAACAAAAAACATAGGCAAAGGTTTATTGCAATACTTATCAGAATAATAAACCAAGGATAATTTGACCAAACCTGACCTATTTCGTTTTGCTTTGTGTATTAATATGAACAGAATATGGTAATGGTAATACATATGCACATAGTCTTGAAATAGTATATAAGTTAATATTATAAATCTTTGGAGGGAAAGGTATACCCGAAAAGGTTTCGGTCTCGGTTCATAAAATTAAGGTAAGAATATTCATACTTATATATTAAAATGTAGCTCAGAACATTAAGAAAATTATTTTTTTTATCTTAAGTTACAATATCTAATAGTATTCAAGGTACGCAGTAAGCACATTAACTATTTTAGAACATACGCTTTTCTGTAAGAATGTATATTGTTCCGAAATCTTACTATTTACAATTCTTATGACTAATAAAATAAGAACTATATGAAAATAGTACAAAAGTTCCAAACTAAATATCTTAAAGTTCCTTTTAAATGTATTATATTAGCATTCTCTAAAGGCTTTAGAGATTCTCAAAACTGCAAAAATATATAATAAAAAATATACCTACGTCTGTTTAATGTAGAAATATAAAATAAATTATCCAAATAAAGTAAGGAAAACGAAACAAGTTATTTCACATAGCGCAAAAAATATACTAAGATATTTAAAAAGTTAAATAATTTTCGGAGACTGGCATCTAAAAAAACAATTCTACGTATATTAATTTCAGTTAACCTAGTAATTTCTGAATAAAATATTATTTTCTAAAACTCAGTAACATTCATACTCTCAGAAGCAAAACACATTTGTCTTAAATTATTATATTTACACCGCGTTATTTCTATATAAGTCGTAATTATCCCAGGTTCAACTATATATACATAGTTCTTATGTATTACATAGTAAAGCTTCACACAAATCACTATAAATTATTACACTTATAGGAATATGTGTTTATACGAACACGCCAAGAATAACATCAATTATTTCTATATTTACGTGATGTACAAATTAAACTCAACTGGGATCTGAGAGATTTTGATTTTGCCTTCTACCTCCTTTTAGCCAACTTTATTTAATCTCTCGAGTTAAGTCAAACTGATATTTGCAACAACACATGTCCTTCAACTTGTCTTGAACTTTCTGTATATACATACGTCTTAGTACTATGGCTTACTCATAACATTTAGCTTTTCAATTAAATCTACTTTTTCTGTATTACTGAAGTTGTAAAAATTCTGTACGCCAAAATACAAAACAGAATTACACATAACCAAGATACATTTATCATTTGAATTTGGTATTACCTCTGTAGCCTCAAAAGCAGACGTTATAATATCTATAAATATGTCAGTAGCTTGTCCTAAAATTACATTTAATTTAATAGCAGTTTTGGTATAAAGAATTACACAGTAACTATAAAATCCTTAATCTCTAATGTCAAAGAAAAATATCTTAAACAGGAATCGAGAGTATTAAACTTTTGAAGTGACATTTTTGAATGAAACATTTTTGATGAACAAAGTTTTCAGATGAACGTTTCACAAAGCAATTAAAAGATAAGTATTTACAACGTCAACGGTTTGTTTGAATAAAAAATTAGTTTTTCAGTTTACCTAAAAGATTTAAGCCGGTTCACTGGATTCCTCACTGTCAATTTGACCAGGTTTCGTTTGTCCAATTTTGAAATCCTTCAAAGCGTCTTGTATATGTTTCACCTGGCAAAGAAAATCATTTTATCAAACTTTTCTCTTTTGAACTTTTGCCCAGATGGCAAAAATTTTTGGGCATGATACCGGTGAGTGAAAACACCCAATATACTTCCTAAACTATCAAAAATTCACAATATATCATAGACTCCATCCAATATGTACACAAAGTGTGAAGTTTGGGTATTTGTTACACAAGTGGAATAGTTATATTGGCGTAAGTGTGCCAACAGAGTCCCATATTATATTCAGAAAAGTATCGAAAAATGATGTTTTGGTCAATAATTTAGTATTAATAAAGATCGAGGGAAATTCAGTATCTATTTTATAAAATTGTGTATGTAAGATACAGCCTTTTTGGAGATTATATTTTTTAAGTGAAAATTAGTTAGCCAAAATCAGTACCAGTTTTAAGGTCTCTTACTTTGTTCCTTAACTTAATACAGAACTGAATGTTTAACTAAACTGTTAACATATCCACTTGAAATGAAAAACTCACCTGAGATGCCGAGGGGTCCGTACCCGGGTGTACGTACTTGTGAAGAAAATAACACGTCCCCGGTATGTCCTTGGGGAACGAATTCGGTAGACACGACCGATCCCGAGGTTCCATCTCGAAACCCGGGAATTTTATTAGCCACCTAAGCAAAAAGTTGGGTTTACAAATGTCGTCTTTTTCTTACTGAAGTAATTTATTGTTTTTGTGAATAGTTTCACTTAGCAACTACAAATAAATATCTTGCAGTGCGTCACTTCGTTTGAAACATACTATGTTGTAAACCAATTTCTTTAGTTTTTTTTCATGTTTTTTTTTTCATTTCAAAATATATTATATACCTGGAAATATATAATTTATGTCTGAATGTTAAGAGTCTTAAAATCTCCGAACATTCGTATTTTAAATGATAAAATTATAAAATTAAATTAGTCATATGTATGATGAAAAAATAAATAGTAATTATTATAAAAATATTCCTCATACGAACAGGGCGTAGCGACATTAAATATCATTAAAAAGATATAAGTTGAATAATCATTAAAATAATAGAAAACTGGAGGTGCTGTATTTCCTTAGTCTAGTTCCTGCAAGAAGTTAACACGGGCGTATTAAATAAGTTTTTCGGTAATTAAGAAAAAAATCATAAAAATTATTATATACTATGTATGAAGTTCGCCGGGTCAGATTGTTTGTGACAAAACTGTCACGTTAAGAACGAAAATCTAATGCGATATAAAATGCAATCGCTTGTTCGTATATTATGCGTTATTTTTTCACTTTCGTAGCTATCTTCCACAGAGTCCAAGCTATATTTTTAGAACTGTAGTGCCAAGTAAGACATTAAAATTACCTGATTTCTATGACATCGAATTTTAGTCTGTATTGTTTAAATACTAAAATATTATAGTCTTAATATTGCTAGTTTCTAAATTAAAATACCGTACCATCGTGTACGTACTTTGACCAAACTATTTAAGTTTTAATCCCTTTTTGAAAGGATGTATGGGATCGCCAAAGCGACTCTGACTGATGGAAAATGTAGGTAGAACTCAAAAGTGCTGCTCACCAAACTAATAAGTTTTGAGTTGCAAATGCAGACAATGCAACAATGTAGCATGGCGACCCACACTATGGCGGCCTAGTGATACTTCTGCCTCATTGTATTTACTTACTCGTGAGTAGTAGGACTGACGTTAATCTTCAAAGGTTCAGATCCAGACTCAAACTTGTTAGCAAGCGTTACATTATGTCCAAACAGACAGTACTTCAGCATTGTTTTACCGACGACCCCGGCAAGAACAGTTCCCGTGTGCAGGCCAATGCGCATCTAAGAATATAACACAACTTGTAATATGAGTATCAAGGCTATTTTATTTTAGGTAAATATAAAGTACATGTCGATAAAGGTAAAAATTAGCTTTTTCTTAAAAATATTTTAACATATTGACTATAATAGTTGCCAGTTGAGAAATGTCAACTTATAAAAGGAAATCATTCTAAAATAAACTACTTAACAACTCAAAATTTTACTGGTTCTGGAGTTATTCAAGACCGAGACTCAATTAATATACTTTAACGCTGTTATATTGAATAATACTAAATATGAAATAATGTAAGCCATAATCAAATATTATAATATTCAAGTAAAAGTTCAAGGTAGACGTATAAATACAGATTCGATATACATAATTTCTATTCCGTTAGTCGAATATAATCATTATTATTTAAACGTTGCTTTTATAACGAGGCAATGAATCAGTTTTTACTTCAACTTTCTTTCTTCTTTCTTTGAGTTTATTTTTCTTAACTAAAGAAGGTTTTCATTTGTATTCAATTTACTTAACGTGAAATATATAAATACCTTTATAGGATTGCCCTCGTGTGTGAGATGTTGTGCACAGGTTTCGACCATGCGCAAAGCCATCCATGCGATTTGCGGAGCATGAGTTTCAATTTTGCGATGCAACCCACTTGCTACACAGTACGCATCGCCTATGGTCTCCACCTAATTATAAATACATACTGTCCTCTATACTAAATGTAATACATTTTCATATTTAAAGTCGTTGAAAACAACCACCTGTGTCTGTTCTCATTACTAAAAATATCATGTTTAACAATAAAGACCCTTGTTGTAGGATATCATAAATCTATACAAGAACATAATTAAAATATTTAATGGACAAACAATGACCAATTTATCTACGTTGTAAATTTAATTAAAATATGAGAGGCGTATAAGAATATGTAGCCAGTTATGTATACTTAATATGAAATGATCACAAACTAAAAACAGAACAAGAAAATAAACATTTGTAACTAAATGTGATGGAAAAGTTATCAGTCAATGTCCTAAAAGTACCGAGAGTGAAGAGACTATGCTTGAAGGTTAATAAAACTCTGATCGTCCAACTCATAATCATGGATTGATTAAGGAGAAAAATCTTTACCTTATAGACATCAAGCTCCTCGCAGAATATATCGAACACGCTGTATAGGTCTTCAAGCATAGCGATGACCATCATTGGCGTAGCGGTAGCGCATATCGACGTGAATCCAACAATATCACTGAATAACATCGTTACGTCATCGTGGCTTTTCGCTTCGATTTTCTCACCTAAAGTAACAAAGAACGTCTTTAATGGATGAAATATTATAAAAGGATATTAAAATACATATATTTCATTATTATATGTGCTGGAATAAACGCTAAGCTGGAATAATTGGTGTTGTTTTTGTTGAAAGTTTGACGCATTAAGGTGACTGGCGAAATTCCAAGGTACGACCTGAATACAACGGACAAACACGAACTACCAGCAAGCGATCAGTCTCCATAAATTTAGGATCGAACCTTTTAAATCATGCAAAACCTTATTTATTTAGCCCAAGAATGAACTAAGCGCCTATTGTGAATATTTATTATTTTAACTGGATTTCTCTTATCTTTAATCATTAAACCTAATTATAAAAGTTGGGTGAACATTCAAGTAAGCGAAGCTCTTGTGATTACGTGATTATACTTAATAATGTATGTTAGATGTGTGACACTTGTAAACACCAAGTTTACACGTTTACACCCATTTGTGTCATGGAGGGGTAGAACAACGGAGAGGAGAATTCAATAAGCGGCAGTTGAATACCTGACGTTGACGTATATCGGGTTTGCAATCTTAGATATTCGGGACAGAATTATTGTGACTACTTGTTACAATTTTCCGTCTCTGCCACCACAAAGCTTAAATTGGATAATTTACATATAATTAGTATAGATGTCTTGGAACGACTTAATTTGCGGGCTTGGCAACGACTCGATATAAAAAGCACTAGACCAGTCTCTTTGGTGTTCCTTGGGAGAGGCTTGAGTCCAGCAATTGACAGCAAATAAATAAATGAATCAAATAAATGCTTATACCATAACGTGGCTTGTTTTTAAGAGTATGGTGTTGTACAAAGGCTATTATAGTAACAACATTGTCTTGCCTAAAACAATAAGATTTGTAAACGCTAGTAACTCTTTTGATCCAAGATTAACGCTTGATTTGCCTTCAAAGCAAAATAAGTAACAGGCAGCTTTATAAAATTACGATGGTAATAAAATAAAACCTGCTAAGTGCAAGTCTTATTATATTGTTGTTATTATATCTTATGATGGCGGCCGTCATTGCGGACATTCCGTGAAAATGTCAAGTGGATAGCTATTACGACTGTAATAAGGCGGACGAATTTTCTCGGCTTAGGAAGTGGATCTTTTTGAATAATGAACTTAAAGAACGTTATATTATCACGTATTTTAAAAAGGACTGTCAATTTTAGGCATTCAGGAATTTTAGTATAAATTTAATATTTTCACACTAATTTTAAATATTCCATTATAATAGTATATTATATTAGTATGCTGCATATAATTCAAAAATAAGTCTATCCGTCTGTATGTTACGTTTTGATGGCTAAGTTACTACACCGATATCAATGAGATTTGAACTGGATATACTCAAGTTCTTGAGGACGCGAGCGGAGCGAGCATAAGCTAGTAAAATATAAATTCAAATCGGGTTAAAATCATGATACAAGTATCGATCGAGTTGTCGATTCTAAATCAACACTAACAGTTGCTTCATTATCTACAAATGACATAAATTAATAATTCATAAAGACTAATTTAGAACGACAATTTAAAACCATGTTTACTGTTAATATTTCTTCCAATAATTTGTCTACTTGGTGCTAACAACTGTACATGTAAATAAAATATACCACAACAACCTATAAAATTCACACGAATATCTACATTATTAATACAATTCACGTTGTATTTCGTGTATTTATTCTACACCGTTTAAGTAAGTGGCACGATAAAGGCGATTATAATAATGGCTTTTGTTTGGAGGTATGACCTATTTAATCCAAACACATTTATCTGAAGGTACAATCTAATTTTTATTACAAGTTATAACGTATAATTATTGAAACAAATATTTATAACAAGGTGGTAAGTTATTTGGTATGCAGTAAAAACATGTACACTTGTACATTAAAAGTTTAGTGGTTAGTTAAACAAAGAGGATTGTGTTCCTGACCGCGTGGTAAGAGATTAAAAATAAGAGTACAAAATTACAGGGATGAGAAGGTATACATGAAACCAACCCCTTGCCAACCTATTTGACCACCGTGGTATAGTAAGCCTTAATTAAAAGGAAAGTCTTATCTTCATCTGTAGACTTTGAACAGCCGTTAATGTAATAATGTTGTGTCTCTAAGATTAAATGGAGAGAAGATTCAAGAGGATTATCTTATCGAAATGTTTATACCTGAAATTTAATTGTGTGATACGTTAATGATGATGATAATTAATATGTAATTCGGTGTGTCTTTGCTAGATGCTGTAAATAACTTTTAAACTACCACAAAGAATTTAGAGGGACGTTATTAATTCAATTATTTTCGTCTATATTATCGTAAATATGTCATCGAAAGGTACTATTTTGTATCGTAAGTCAAAATAAATCAAGGTTTAGATACTGATTTACTATCACACGTCTTATTATGTTAAGGCTAGGGTACGTAATCCTCTGCTCACTCTTTCTTAGATGTAAACGTATATATTAAAACATCTTATATTTATTAATAGCTTTTACTTGACTGATCCTACTGACGTTGATTTAAACTATTGTCTGTTTGGTCTATTCTAGTCAAGTTAATCTTTATCTTTATCCATGTAGAACTTAAATTTTCACAACTCAATTAACATGACGTTGTTTCAAACTCCTAAGCACATTGCGTACTTAAATTAAACTATACATAAATCAATTCCTCAAGTAATTGACTTGGAAACTTACCTAACCACAGCCTCTTGGCGATGTGAGGAGGGAATATTAAGTGGAGCAAGCTAACGTTCTTCTGTCGTTCTTTGTCAACGGCTTTGCTGGCTTCTTCTATTGAGTTCTTTAGCTTGTCCATGCGTCTTCGGAGACCATCCTGGTGGATAAATGTAGTTTATAATTTGATTTTGTAATTATAATGGAACTCTTGCGCAAAATACATTTTTTATGTATTAGCCGCCGAAATGACTGCCCTGCCCGATGGAAAGCATGAGTAGAATCCGAGAGTGGAGGTCAAAGTGCGAATTGACCCACAATATGGCGGCTTAGTGAGATACTTTTTCACGCCCTTTTTTTTTTTTAAGTGGTGGAATGCCTTTACGCACTTCGCTCCCCCCTGCAGGTACAGGGGGTTCGCTTTGTGTGGGACTCCTGACTGACATCAGCCAGACTACCCACTAAACCACCACGGTGTGCCACTCTGCACCTGAGACGGGAGGGATCTGGGAACCGCTTTCTTACGCCATCCGGACCCCTCCCAGCGCCAGCCCGCACTGAAGCGGGCTCCATCTCCGATGGTAAACTCTCAAGGTGGGCAACGTACGGCACACGCGTAACGTCGCGCCCCGTCGCGGGTGGCCTCTAAGCGGATGGGGGCTTTTTCACGCCCCGCTTAACCCTTAACCCTACCCGGGGTGTGTGGGGGCGAACCACAATCTTTCGCTCCCAGTCAACCTCACCTGCACGCGGTGCACCCTGCTAGATAACAAATGAGGCTCTGGCGACCGACCGATGGCGGTATATCCATCCCAACAGGCGTAACTAAATACAATAGGTCGGTGATGGGCAGCAGCGTCACCGGTGCAACAAGTTACGCCCTGCGATCACCAACCCGCCTGCCCAGCTTGGTGATTATGGCAAAAACCTCCATGAGTAAGCAACAAAAGCCACGGCCTCCAGTTCCCGGTAGTCCCGCTATTCTCGGTCATGGTGGCGACCACGGTTACGGCGGGACAGGGGGTACTAAGAATCACCGGGTTACGGGAGGCCACCACAAACGACTGACCCTGGCAACATTCAACGGCAGCACGTTACGGCTAGACTCGCACCTGGTACAACTTGAGGAGGAACTTGGGAAGATTAGGTGGCACATCTTAGGGTTATGTGAAGTCCGAAGAGAGGGGGAGGATACCATAATCCTCGAATCAGGTCACTTGATATACTTCCGCGAGGGAGACCAACGATCCCAAGGTGGCGTGGGGTTCCTGATGAATAAGTCGCATTCTGGCAACGTTGTGGAAATTTCCAGTGTGTCGAACAGGGTAGCGTACCTCATTGTCAAGCTTACCGAGAGGTATAGCCTCAAGGTAATAGAAGTGTACGCACCGACCTCGGCTCACTCGGACGATGAGGTGGAGGATATGTTCGATAACATATCGAGGGCCCTCCATTCCACTACTAAAACCCACTAAAACGTTGTTATCGGTGACTTCAACGCCAAAGTGGGAGTACAAACCTGCAGCGAATCGGTAATAGGGTCCCATGGATTTGGAAACAGGAATCATAGGGGGCAAATGCTCATCAACTTTCTCGAGCGGGAGGGGCTGTTTTTGATAAACTCATTTTTCGAGAAGCGGCCCCAAAAAAAGTGGACGTGGAAAAGCCCTGACGTTATGACCAAAAATGAGATCTATTTCATCATGACGGATAGGAAGTACATATTCAGAGACGTCTCAGTGCTCAATAGGTTTAACACCGGTAGTGATCACCGACTAGTCCGAGGTTCTCTGAATGTCAACTTCAAGGCTGAACGTATCCGCATGATTAAATCCAGGCTCCGACCAACTCTGCTCCAAGTCGAGATGGGATCTGAAAAATTCCAGTCAAATCTGGAAAACCGATTTGTTGCCATGGAAACCATAAGAGACGTAAACCAGAACCTTGAAAATGTGGTTCAAATCCTCAGGAGTGAAGGTACGAGATTTTTGTCAAATGCAGCGCCCAGGCACGAAGTCGAAACTTTTAGAGAGGACATTAGGTTTAATGAAGGAAAGACGTAAGAACCCGCCAGTCACTTCATCAGCAAAGCGGACTCTAAGCCGAGAGATTAGTAAGCGTGTACGACACGACCTCCGATGCTTCAACACTCTTTTGATTGAAAGAGCAATCGAGCAGAATGGGGGGTCAAAAGTGTTTGTGAAATCTCTTGGAAGAAGCCATTTGACGAAGCTGACCACAGCAAGCAGAGAAGTCGTTGCTTCCAAGTTAGCCGTCCTTTCGGAAGTAGAAAGTTTCTATGGCAATTTGTACGCTTCGCATGCATCTCGACCTGATCGCGAAAATGAGGACCCTCGAGCCACATTACCACGCCACTTCACCGAAGATCTGCCAGAAGTCAGCATTGACGAAATCGAGATGGCTCTTAGACAGCTGAAAAATGGAAAAGCCCCTGGAGAGGATGGCGTTACTACAGAGCTGTTAAAGGCTGTAGGTAAACCCGTATTAAAAGCGCTCCAAAAGCTTTTCAACGCTGTCCTGTTCGAAGGAAGGACTCCAGAGGCATGGAGTAGGAGTGTGGTCGTCCTGTTCTTCAAAAAGGGAAATAAAACCATGTTTAGGAACTATCGGCCCATTTCCCTCCTGAGCCACGTCTATAAGCTGTTTTCAAGAGTCATCACGAACCGTCTTGCGCGTAAAACTCGACGAATACCAGCCACTGGAGCAGGCTGGGTTTCGGAGTGGATATGGCACCATAGACCACATCCACACAGTGCGGCAGATAATACAGAAGACCGAAGAGTATAATCAGCCCCTGTGTCTAGCATTTGTCGACTATGAAAAGGCCTTTGACTCGATCGAGATCTGGTCTGTTCTGGAGTCCCTGCAGCGTTGCCAAGTAGATTGGCGGTACATCCAAGTATTGAGATGTCTCTACAAAGCCGCTACTATGTCCGTCCAAGTACAGGATCAGCATACAAGACCCATACCATTGCATCGAGGAGTGAGACAAGGGGACGTTATATCCCCGAAATTATTCACTAATGCAATGGAGGACTTGTTTAAGACGCTGCACTGGAAAAGGCGCGGTATCAACATCAATGGCGAATACATCTCTCACTTGCGATTTGCAGATGACATCGTTATCATGGCAGAAACGCTGCAGGACCTACAACAGATGCTAAACAACCTGGCTGACTCGTCTGTGCGCATCGGCCTACGGATGAACTTCGTCAAGACCAAGGTCATGTTCAATGAACATGTACTACCGGAACCGGTTGCGGTACACGGTGCCGTTCTCGAAGTTGTTCAAAAATATGTATACCTCGGGCAGGCTTTGCAGTTAGGTAGAAACAACTTTGAGAACGAGGTGAACAGAAGAATCCGGCTAGACTGGGCAGCGTTTGGAAAACTTCGTCGGGTCTTCTCATCGTCGATCCCACAGTGCCTAAAGACGAAAGTCTTCAATGCGTGCGTCATACCCGTAATGACATACGGAGCCAAAACGTTGATACTTACGGTTCGACTGGTCCATAAGTTCCAGGTCGCTCAGCGTGCAATGGAGAGATATATGCTCGGCGTTTCTCTAAGGGATCGCATTAGAAACGAGGTGATCTGACAAAGAACCAGGGTCATCGACGTAGCCCACAGGATTAGCAAGCTGAAGTGGCAGTGGGCTGGCCACATTTGCCGAAGAACCGATAACCGTTGGGGTAAACGAGTTCTTGAGTGGAGACCGCGTCTCGGCAAACGTAGTATAGGACGTCCACAAGCCAGGTAGAGCAGGAGCTGGATGCAAGAAGCCATAGATCGAACTAAGTGGCGTGAAATTGGAGAGGCCTATTTCCAGCAGTGGACTGCGATAGGCTGATGATGATGATGATGATAATGATGCCCCGCTTAAAGGACCCGGGATAATAGTGGGAGGGAAACACGTATGCTAGTAGTGAGTTCTAGGTTTTGACCGCTCTGTATGGGAAAGAAGAATCGAAGTGATAAGTACGAGAACGTATGTACGTATACATTTGAGTACATTTAGAGTAAAATTCATAAAGAGTACACCCTCTTTACGTGTGATTTCATCATAGGTTTTAGTTCAGTACTCATATTTGTTTGGAATAGTTTTATAATTATATATAGAATATATAGATTTCACTATGTGAATTGATAACATATTGAAAATGTATAAATTTTTAGGTCATTATAGAATCTGTTCTATGAAAGAGCTGACCAGTTTGGGTCTAGATACCTCTGTAGTAGTTAAACCAGAATATAATAAACGATTTCCTTCTCAAACTTTCAGTTATTTACAGGAATAAAACATTCATACCCAATCTTTGTCTGATATTATAAATGACTAACAACACATTAATTAAAAAAATATTGATTTTTAGAATAGCCTAGAATAGATTAGAATAGATATCTAAAACAGTAGTCAGTGTAATACATAGTTGGTACAGATTGAATGGGTCTCCGCAGATATACCCAATAAACGCCGGCCTTGATTGCCAAGTGTGTTGATTATTGTTGCCAAGATCGTTCCAAATAACTGCCAATACTGCGTTCCCCTTTAATGCAATAGCGCACATTTGATTTTATGTGATAACGTAATAGTTTTTGGGAATATACTCTGTCAATTTTGAAAAGCATTAAATCCAATGTAAATTGGTACCCATTCTTAAATACCATCAAAAACCCACTAAAATTTGGTTAATACCATTGTTCAGCTGTTTAGCTAGTCCAATACTCAAATTACTCTTACTGTTACCTCGCAACTAACCACTGTTATACTCTGAAAGATTTATAATATGCTTTTTTTCATTTTTTTATGTATGGCCCTGCCAAAATGACTATAACCTGATAAAAAGCATGAGCTTTTTTAAAAAGGACGACTCCCGTTTTGAAATGTGCATCCTGTATCGCAGGGTGCTTCACAAACATTTAAAAATCGGACACATATATCACCCAGACTTAGAACGACTATTAATGGATCACACAAAGTGTTATCCCTCATGAAATTTGAAGCACTTGGCGCGCAAAACAGCGTGGCGAACGTTTAACCTACTGCCGCGCAGTCGAAAGACATCTGAATTTTTTACGGGAATTACACAGTCACCTGAAACTAAATCCTAAATGTAACAGAGTCCAAACATCAGTAAAAGCGTAAACTTAACTATATATAATGAAATGCACTAATTAACAAGTTTATTTCAATATACTTACTCAAATTCCTTCATAACCATTTCATTCTAAATAAGAAAGTTTATATATTAGGTTATTCAAAGTCAAAAAATAAGCAAAGATAACAAAACAGTAAGCCCATGTATGTTGTATCTCATTGTGACATATTTGGCTCACATCCAAAACCAAATTGTAATACAGGTTTTTGTGCCAGTTGCTATAAACTATAGACCTTAGAGGCATGCATTGTCATCCTATTCTTTTGCATAAATTTCTTATTTACTTCTAAACTTTACGTATAATGACCACTACAAAATATGTTACATTTAACTTACAGAATTCACAAAGTAGTGAAAAAAATATAATTATAATAATTCTCTAGTATATTATATATAGCGGTTTCTAGACCCAAATTATATATGTAATATAATTTTATAAACAAAGATTTATAGACATATTTATGATTCAGTATAAAGCATTCAGACGTAAAAACAAGCAGATATACTTATTTCCCAGAAATCCCAGGAATTTTTTAACCGATTTCTTAAAAGCAACACCGTAATTATAAATTTTCATATTTCTGGAAAACCAATAAGCTTGAATAAAATATGAAAAATGCATGTGCGTGATTCGAGATCCCTTGGGGAATAACCATTGCTATTTTCCAAGGGATAATTCCTCTCTAAGCAATCATTTTAGTCGTTGTTGTAAACTTGATAGTAAAAGTATAAAACACTCTAAACTTTGTCACTTTGTATACGTTAAATCCTCGAACCAATATTCAATGACATACAATTCAAAAACTTAACATACCTGAGCTCTGGCTTGTTCACCGACCAAGATGACATCTCTTGTCGCATCATGGAGAGGAATGTCAGATATGAACAGCCCTCTACCAGTGAGACCTTCAAGTCCATCGAGGAATGGAGACCCGACGAACAACAGAGAGTCAGACTCGGAGCAGAACACCATCTGGCCTTTGATCTCCAAGCCCTACACAAGGAAAACCAATTTCTAATTGCGAGAAATTTTGTTCTTAACAAAAATGATGAAAAACACAGTCACTAAAATTGCCACAAGATTGTAACGTGAATAAAATTTACTTAGAATATGACTTGCTAGAAGAAAAATGCTATTGGATATTTCTAAAAAACGTTTTGTAACTGATATTTATCGTTAAAGACTCGCCTGCTGCCCTGTGCATTTTGGTTTGCGACTCTCAAAAAGGATAAATGTACTTCTACTGATCATAACATGTTGTGCGTATGTTTATAACCATTAAAAATTTTCAATTAAAACCTATATTTCCTGTGATAAGCGCATTAGTAAAGCAATTTGTATGTTTATAATATCAGTAAAGATATAAAATATTGATAGAAGACAAATATTTTTGATTGTCATGCTGGACTTGAAGTACATGTTACGACTCTTTGATCTTTTAAAGTACTTAAACTAACTACAAACATGAGAAATTTACTTCCGACTCTAATCTGAAACATTACTTCGCTATTCGTTGGATACTAAAACTTTATTTATTTGTATAAGCATAATATACAAAATTTTTGAGTGATTTCCCAGTAAATATAGAAGTCTTTTGCTGTTTGTTAAGTGCTTGGACGACTTGGAAGCTTTACAAGGTTTCTGTTAATTGCAGCATTTTGTTGAAAACTTTAAGAATTTTTCCAGTGAACACAGGAAAAAGTATGGGCATCACAGCAACCAAAAGTATTTTTTATATTTGCTGACCAGACAGTGGTCGGGGTGACTGTGTCGGTGTCGCGAACAGTTTGCTATACTACGTTGTCAGGTCGTTAAACTCAGCGTTTGATTTAACCTTGAACGAACCTTTACATTTTTTAATAGCATTTAAATAAAAAGGAGGTATAACCTAGTGAAAAGTGTATTACTTAGTGATTCATCAAGTAGTTTTAATTTATATTTATAATTACTTTGTTTTCCTCATAAATCAAACAGTATTTGTCTTTTTCTTCCATTGATGTTTGTGTACTTACAAGTTTAATATTCTATCGTCATATTGTCACTTTTAAAAGTTTTACCCATTTTTAAAATAACCATGTTTAAAAATCTCTCCGAAATAATATATCTTTTCCCATCGTACTGTATTATAATTTAATGCCCTACAAACAAAATAATTAAAACTTTTCAAACCATTTTGCAAAACAATGGTTTACAGGCAGTTTGCTTTTCTGAGCACGTTGTTTCCCATGCCAGGGTTTCGTTTTTAAAGTTCAAAGGATGTGGTTCATTTATCTTATTTTATACGGTCGGAATGTTGCTTGAGTGGAAATGATTTATATTAAGAAAAACATTTACTTAAAACTGTACTAAAATTGTATTTATATCAGGTATTTCTTCAATTTCTACGTACATTTAATAGATGTGGTTATTTTATTACCATATTAGCTTATGGCGTCCGCTTAATGTCGCTTATCGTAGAAAAAATTAGCCTATGTCCTTTCTCAATAATCAAGGTATCTCTATATCAAATTAATTAAGATTAGTGCACCGATTTAGCCGTGAAGGTTTAACAGACAGATAGACACACGGGCAGAGTTTCTTTCGAATTTAAAGGTTATATTAATACGTATAATTAAAATATAATTCGGTAAATTTTAAAGGCATAAAACGTTTTCTTAAAGCTGTGATTTCAGTTTCTTCGAGTACTTGTGTGTGTATAAGTAAGATCACACTTGCAACACAATTTGAATCTGACTTGGATAAGTCGTGTTTCACAAGAGACGACACGTATGTTAAACATTCATAGCCGCAGAGCTCCAAACACGCTCCGTAATCCTAGACAAAATTTTCACTGTGTTTATCTACAATATTGTGTTCCTTTTCTTCAGTGTCAATTTTGTTTGTGTTATTTGAAGAAAAAATATTGCATTGTGGAGTCGAATAAAATATAAAATAATTGTATGTCTTTAAGTTGGTTTACGTTGTTTTTTTGAACTGAAAGCTTCTTTGTTGAGGACTTTTTGGGTGAACAAAAATCATGGATCTCGCGTCATCGTCACCAAAACTATAAATGAGCTATTGTTTTATTATTAAAAGAGCAGAGACGTTCATTTCAGGTGATCTTAAACAACTTTTCTTTTTTCGGTAGTCCTCGTGAAGGTTTTATGATTTCTTTAAGGTTCATAATGTTGTGTGTATTTAACTATTAAATTATGTATGTACATAATTTATTGTCATACCATAACACACTGTGTATAGAAATTAATTAATATTTGGGATATTATCATTTATGATTTATGACCTTTGGCGAGACTAAGAAAATTACTGGTGATATATTTACAACAGATCCTTGGACTTTTCTGACTTTATACATTTTTACTTTCATGTTTTGTATCCTTAAAACATCTATCCCTTCCATTTCTTCTTTTGATAAGATGGCAACCAGCCGGATCAGCTATTTCTGCCAATGTAAAGTCTTGAATTGTGTCTTTGAGTCTTCAAGTCTTCGTCATGATGGAATTAATGATATAAATTTAAAAATGTAGATGACATATGAAATGGGGACCGTCTTTCGCAAAAACAAAAAAACGGTCTCCTGGTTTATCCTTTTAATAGAATATAACACATCATGGCGAAAGTTCATCACTTATATAACAAAAAAAACCTGTCAACTAGTTAGCTCTTAAAATAAACTGATTATTTATTTTTCTTTATTTCAAGTACCGTTGAAGTTTAAGTTAAAAACTCTTTAAAAATATTTCTGTAAAAGTCTGTTCTCGATCTTGATTTAGTCTGCGGTCATTTATTTTGACTTCTTACAGATGATCGTTAAAGTTCAAAGCCTCGATCAAATTTTACGGAAAAAATTGTAGCAATATTTTTTAGTCAAAAGTTTTAGGTGGATTCTTTATAACATTTAAGCCTATTTGAGGCCTCTCGACGTCTGTCATGAATAAGTAACAATTTGATCTGATTTTTCACAAAATTTAATTAAGTACCTCCTCCACCTCAAAAAATAATTATCCATTTTTATTTTACAGTATTTTTAAGTAGGTGTACCTTTAGGCGTTTAAACGGTTCGTACGTATTTGTGTATTTGAGTATTTTACGTACTAGTGACTAATTAATTTTTAATATTAATAAATATTTCGAACATCTTAGACACACGCCATCTAGTCTCAAGCCAAGCAGAGCTTGTGTCATGGGTACTAGACAACTGATAAAATATATATTTACTTTTTTTAATAGATACATAGTGTACATAGAAATCACCCAAACTCCGAAACAAATATTTGCAGATCATACAAACATTCCGACCCGGGAATCGAACCGAAGACCTTAATCAAAGCAGTCGCGTACACTACCTCTGCGCCATCGAGGCAGTTAAATACCTACACATTGTTAGCTCCATCAGAACTCTACTACTAATTATCAATTCTGAAAATTTCAACCATCTATCTATCACGGTTCATGAAATACAGCCTGGTGACGGATGGAAGGACTGACAGCGAAGTATTAATAATAGGGTCCTGTTTTACCCTTTGGGTACAAAACCCTATAAAAAAATTAATTCATCAAGCACGCAAGAGTTACATTTTCTGTCTAGATTTGGTAAATTTAATTTATTTTAACATCTTACTGTATCCCAGAGGATAAACTTCAAATTTTATGCATTTTAATGATTTTATAAATTTTTTTGGAACGAATTCTTACGTGGTTTATTAAATTATATTTAGCCGATTTGAAGTCTCTTGAGATTTTTCATGAATTCGGAATCACTTGACTCAATGTTCCGCAAAATATATTTTACATAAAAACCATTTTGATTAAAAACGCTTGATCAAATACGCTATATGAGATGATTATCTTTTTTTATGAAATAAGGGCAAACAAACCGACGTATCGCCTGATGGTAATGGTAAGCAATGACCGCCGCCCATGGGCACCTGAAACATTAGAAAAGAAGTGGGTTGCCGGCCTTTGGGAGATGCCCATTATTTTTATACCACACGGTTTGCCACTATGCGCCTGAGACGGGAGAGATTCCCCTTGGGGAAAAATATGGGTTAAACTTAAGTGCGATAACCAATATAAACTAGTATGGTAATAAAATGACTGGATATATTAGGTATACGAAAAAAATTAAGAAATAATTGATATTAACACAATTTTCACACTAGTTTTAAGTACACGTTATTCAAAATATTAATCGTTTCCAACCAAGTACCATCCTGACTCTACTAAATAAGACAAATAAACCTTATCCAAAAACTAGTGTTTTAAAATTAAGTTCAATAAATACCTTAATCTCTAAATTGTAATAAACAATAGCTCAGACGTTACCTCGCGTGTCTAGTCAAATTAAAATAACTTCAATCAATCAAACAAACTTCATCGATATAACATATATATTTCTCATCACTAAATCAAAGAAACTTGTCTTGACATATCTCTGCCATTAAGACATCGGAATTATGTTATCAATCTTGTTCGTTTTTGCAAGAATTCTCGAAACACAAAACTTTCCTCCCAGCAGTAATAAACAATGATATGATTGATAGCTTTAGCTTCTACATCCATAATACAATTATTATTCATAGGGCGTACGTAAGTTTCTGATTGCTTTATTCCCAATGTAGTTATATATAATTAATTATTTATGTAATAACTCTTTCGTGTAATTGTTACAAAGCGACTTGCAGTGCGAAGAGCAAATATGTTACGGAAAATTTTAGTCGTAATATTTAAGGGAAGCTTTTAAGCATTTGAGCAAAATGTTTAAATACTGTTTAGGTTGAACTTCGTCTTGTACCTTACATCATCATCTCATTTTCTTATACAGATCCTGCTAAAGGGACAGTAATCAGTCTAATGGAAAGTAATATTAGAATCCACATACAATTACAACATGGGTAATTCACACTCCGCTTAAAGGACCCAGGATTATATTGGAAGGAAACATGTGCGCAGGTTTTGACTGCTCTGCAGAAGAAAGAGCCGGACCATTTAGTTGGAGAGCTTATGTCTGTCTCTTTAAAATGGTGACTTCCAGGCCAGCACGTGTTTACTATACTATTTGAATAGTCCATATGATAAAAACATAATATCAATATCTGTATCTTTCTACCATAACTAGCTGAGCCCATCAGTGTTACCTGCGTTTGTTGTTGTAACCACGGACAACAAAAAATAAGGCGTAGCTAGTCTAAAAAAGTAGCCTAAGTTACTTTCATATATCATCAGCTATCTGCCGGTGAAAGTCCCAACACACAGACAGACAGACAAGAATTGTATAAGAAAAAATATTTTGGTATTTGTACCGTGTGTACAAATATGCATTGAGTAAAAACGGTTATTTTAATATTAGAAACAGACACTTCAATTTTTTTTATTTGTATAGATGTGAAGTAGAAGTCTAAAGTTCATTTTAATAACTAAATACTACAAATCGCTTTGATTTGGTTTCTTAAATTTTAATAGTTTTATTACTGTCATTTAAAAGCCTTGGAGAAAGGCTAGGAAGATGATATTACTGTCATTTTAAAGTAAAATATTGTTTACAGATTGAATGTATATTACGTAAAATCTCTAAAGCAATTTTTAATCATTTGATTTCTAAAAGAGAGCATTTGTATATGTATATTCTCTTTTATAAATCGAATACAGTCTATACTGTATATACTCATGAAGTAATCAATACACAAATCCTTACAAGCATGACTTTAGAAATTCTCAATAATTTTGTACCGTAACTAAAAAAAACTTACTTAAAAAGATTTTGAGGAAATTTGATTTAATCGGGTGACGGGTACTTACGAAGTATTATACGCGTATAGATTGAATTTACTTAACAACATAGATATAATCTTACATACTAGATGTGGTACTGAATTCATACACCTATGATCATCAGAGGGAGAGTCCGAGGCTCAATGTCAGTAACTACAAACTTAAGTCATGCTTCTGGCACGGTATAACTAGTCCAAACTATCAAAACTACCTTTCAGATATCCATATTAAAATCCTTTAGACCTAAATGAATAAAGCTTTTTGTATAATGCTAGTTTTAAGTACCCTTTGATTAAGTTGCTGGTTTTAAATCTTTCCGTTTCGGAGCAAAATGACAAGTTAATAGCAAAGTTCTTAAAAATGGTTGAATATAGGAAGTGAAATAAGTGAAAATCTCAATAAAAGTTTTTAAGAACTGTCATTTTATACCCAGATTGCTCTATACACACATCTAGTCCCTCTAACTCTATGATAAAACCTTTTGGCCGTTTTGATCAGTTCCTTATCCAAACATTGTTAAGGTGGTACAAACAGACGGATCGGGTATTTGCATTACCTAATAAGTGTAAAGAAACGAACTCATTCGATACGGGTTCCGAGTTTTCGAATAGAAATCTCTGATATAAATGTAGTTTGAAAATGAGGTTGGTATAAATTTAGATCATGTAATGTAAAGAAAACATACGAATGTATTTTTATTATTTACATAAGCCCTTGCATTTTCATAGTTCTTATTTTTTGCATTAAACATTCAAATGATTTTGAAAAAAAAAATATTTGAATAACTTCGGTTGTTATTTATTCCAAGTGAAAAATCTTTCCTTTAATTTATATGTAGGTACTTTTGTGACTTGACTATCTTAAAATCTTTTATAGAAAAAACCTGTTGTCTAATTATTTGTTATAGAAATATTTCATGTTTTTGGGAACAGGCTATGCAAATTTGTATTTCTCCATAACTAATATCGAAAATTAACACACTGAATTATATTATATTATAATAATTTATCATTTTACAACAGTGTGCAGATACGGATATGTAACAGAGTCCCTTTTTCATCTTCGAGAATAATGCATTTTCCGCTTCGCATAGCTATGGAGCTCCTCTCATTAATTAAATTATATGAAGCATATTTTGTTTTTAGCTACCGTGCAGCTATAACTTAATTCCGTTTTGAAATTGCTGTTTATTCTGTAGTTTTCGGTTGTAATTTTTCAATCTACTGAACTCATTTTTTAAAAACAATATATATACTTGAAAAGAAATTACATTTATCTGTATGTTACACTTTCACGGCTAAGCTGTTGCACAAATTTCAATTTAATTTTGACATGGCGATACTTTGATACATGAGGAAAGAAATAGACTACTTTTTCCCTATAAAACCTTATCGTCGTTCGTCGTTATCATCGGGAAAGATTAAGCCGCACATCTTCTCATGGTACATAGGCTACCCGCGCTTAGCCGGGGCGGATTGCAAGTATTATTATAATTTGTCTTCTATTATTATATTGATTACTGAGAGTTTCGGATGTTATTAATAACAAAGTTTACGGAAATATGTTATCCATAAATATTAGAAAATGATTTATGGTCTACCTACACTACATCATAACTTGTGTATTAATAGTATTGTTTCATTTATAGCTTATGTAACACGCTGCTTAAAATATCAATTGTAACAAATAATAAATGATTTATGGTATTAGTATTTTATAACATAAAATACAATGTTTGTTTGTGACAGCCGCCGTTGACTTGGTAGATCAGTATGCAGTATGACTAAGTTCCTATAAAAAGACTTTAGCCAACTCAACAACCAAACTTTGATAGAATATCTTGGCGATGTAAAACAAGTAAAGATGAATGTTTATAATTAATTTTGTTATTGTAACACTGTTTAATACGTTCTATAAATCGATATGAGTTAATTTAAAAATTGTTATTATTGCTGGTGTTAAGTGCTAGTTAGTGCTAGCTCGTGAGTACCTGTTGTCTGTTGTTAGTACCTTAAAAGGTAGTACGGACACTTGTATATATTAGCAAAGTCAGCAGATTAATGTAAGGCCGACAAAACACGAGCTGCACAAGGCAGTCTTGCTCGGTTAGTTGTCGTGTAAAGTGGACCAACTCTTTAATTTGTCACCTTGCTCAAAGGGCACTACAATCAACAATAATACATTATAGTGATAGAACCCACTGGTATATAGACTACATTAAACATAGGTTTTACAAGATTTTTGTTTCACCCGCTTAGTTGGACATTGTTGTTACATAACATAGTTTTACAGCAGGTCGCTAGAAAAACTGATTTTCAAGGCTTTTGTATAGTCAGCAATTCGCTTTGTCGGTATAATATTCAATACTTGACTTTTAACTGTGGCGCAGTGGTAGCGAATGCGACTGCTGTGCAAGAGGTCCCGGGTTCGAGTCCTGAGTCGGACCAAATGTTTATATGATCTGCAAATATTTGTTTCGGAGTTTGGGTGTTTTCTATGTATAATATGTATGTATTTATAAAAAAAAGTATATAAGTATTAATATCAGTTATCTAGTACCCATAGTACAAGCTCTGCTTAGTTTGGCACTAGATGGCATTGTGTGTTAAAATGTCTGAACATATTTATTTATTCTTTATTTATTTTTACTTATGTAAAGTCCACCGTGACACAGGATGTATATTCTTAGTAATAATTTAGAAACTTGATTTGTTTACTAAATATTTGAGAGTAGTATACATTGCATATTATTTTATCCATTTTTATTTTTTCCTTAAACATATTTAAAATAAAATATCTCATAATATATTATGAGATATTTTTATAAATAAATTTCCCTCTGCTAATTTTAGCAACATTTATCAAATATCTGAAAATAATAGCTATTAATTACTTGTTGTACAAAAATTATGACATCATAATAAATGTATCATTCATATGTGCTAGCTATTGGATAATTATTTTGGGAAAACTATTTTCATAATTAGTTTGGACTTTCAGACAAATACATATTTAGCTAGTTTCTTTTTTGATAGAGTAGTAACAAAAACATGTATATCAACAACATATCAACATCGTCAACTACCCATAAAGTCCCACTTCTGGGCTCGGGTCTCCTCTCAGGAGAGGGTTAAGGTCATACGTCCCCACGCTGGCCAAGTTGGGGTTGGGGACTAGTAAGACAACGTTGTGGCTACGTAATCTTGCCGTTGGATGTTTTTTAAGCCGCCCGAGGGCCTCCAACTAAGCTTTACGACTGTTATCGTACGATAACAACCATGATCAGAAACACACTAACGACATCTCCATAAATCACAATTATTTATAATACGAACAAACTTCTCGAAAAATCGGCAACAAAAATTTAATATACCGTGTTGTCAACTTGTAAATAAATCTCCCCCAATTTACAAACCAAACGATCCCCAATTATGACAGTAATCCGAGGTCTATCACATCTTAATAATTTTAATGCTTTCAAAGATCAATATTGGGACGTCCTTTAATCACAGCTGAGAGTGTATTTATACTGATCTTGAACACCTATACAAATTTACTTAGAAAGTAAATAATTCGTCCATGTCCATTCTAACCTTAATATAGTGGGTAAGCAAAGTAAAGTGGCTCCATACAAAGCGCCTCTTGAAAAGGAGTGTTTTGAACGCGAAGGGTGACGGACAAAGAAGATATATAATGTTGTTCAAGATTTCGTAAACACATGTTGTATTGTGTAGGTTGTGCCTAAATCTACTCATAGATTACTTGTACGTAAGGTTTGATTGTGTTTTCCTAAGTTTATATAAGGTATACGTGATATACAGAAATTGTTTTGTATTGGACGGATCCCAATGATTTTTTTCTTGTATTGAAATTATATGACATTTATGGGTAAAATAAATAAAATAATCTGATTATCATAAAATACGCTCTGCATGGTTTAGGTTTCCGACGGTCGTGTGTGAGATTTGAAAGGTTATAATACTATTTGTACGTGATCATCTCCCTATACTTTTCCAAACTTTATTTGGGGTCGGTGCAATGAGTTTTCTTCCTCCATTCTCCTCTAATACGCGTCAATTCACTGTTTACTCCGTTCCTGGCCATGTCTTCTTTTACGCAGTCCATCCATTTTTTCTTTGGTCATCCTCTACTCTTATATCCGTCAACTGTTATACGTACGTTGTATTAATCATCTATTAATCATCAAAAATTTACTCACACATACATAGACTATACTTGCAGTTTGAATTTCAAAAGGAATATCTATTTTTTTCTTATCATAATTGTCTTGGTGAGGGACCAATCACATGCTAGCTAATTATGGAACACCGAGCTATTTGGGAAATAAATACAGGAAAATTTCAAGAACAAGATATAAGAAATAGGGACTGAGAGGCTAAGAAACAAGAGCAGAAGAATTCAGTAAGCAGAATTAATAAATAAATAAAACTCGAGCAAGTCAGGCTTTTTGAAACCGTTTTTTTTTATTTATGTTATAGAGAACTTACAAGTAACACCACACAATTGATTAATGTAGTAGGTAATATCATGCCAATTAGGCAGAAAGATGTGAGCGATAGCATAAATTTTTTTTATTCAACTTCCAACTTAGGATCAAACACTAAAAATGTAAGAAATTGAGGGAGATCCCTCAATTTGAATTTACATTCTGTGTAGCGGGGGGCTTTACAAACATATATGAAACGGACACAGAGAACACCCGGAATCAGAAAAACAATATTAGGATCACATAAAGTGTTGTCTTATGTGGGATTTGAACCGACAGCCCTTGGCGCAGTAAAAGGCGACGTGGAGACCGCTTTAACCCCTAACCCCACCGTCCAGTTAATTCGTGCACATTTCAAAGAATTTACTACTGAATAATAAATGAGATAAACCAACAACTCTTATACGCATATTATAAACAAGACCATATAGAAACTAGACTTTGAATTATAAATCTGGTTCATTTTACGTGCATGATTCAACTATTATTTCAATAATAGAAATAAAAAGTTGGGGCTCACCACCAGTTAATTTACCGCAACATTACCTCGAGGCATAATTAATATTGAGTCGATTCAATTCAGTTTTCGAGAGTTTTATTGAAGTGGTTTTGAATGAGGTTTGCATTCAATCCACCCCGTAAAGTTCTTCGAAGAGTCTAAAAATGTATATATGGGTTCATAAATGAAATAATGAAGTAAATTTGTAAATATTTCTTTTTCAAAGAAATGAAGTAAAATAATTTGTACTAAAATCAAATATTACAACTGCTAAAGACGAAAGTAATGAAGTTTTAATTAAAAGTTTCCACTGTAATGTATTGCTAGGTAACCCAGCAGAAAGTGTACTTGACTCTTTAATTATTTACTTTGCAATTTACATTACAGTTGGAATAAATTGGACTTAAAAATGTAATGAAAAGATTTTGAAGCAATTAAGGCACAGCTGCGGCAGTGAACGTTAGAAATGGCACAATCGGTCTGTTCCACATCGGTTAGTTAAATAAACCATAAGCTGTTAAGTAACTCGATTATCATAAAAAAGTAATAATATCAATAAAAAAAACCACCGTCTTTAGCTGTCATCATCTCAAACTATTTCAACTCAGTAAAATAAAATATAGTGTTTTAAAACATTATTTTGAACAAAACTCTCGGTGGTGCACCGGTAGCATAAACGACTGCTGTGCTTGAGGTCTCGGGTTCGATTCCCGGGTCAGATCAAATGTTTGTTTCGGAGTTTTCGGTGTCTTATATGTGTAATATGTATATTTACAAAATAAAAGTATCTAGTAGCAGTTTTTAGTACCCATAGTACAAGCTCTGCTTAGTTTGGAACTAGATGGCGTAGTGTTAGATGTACAAAATATTATTATTATATTATTAGTATATAATAACGAACACGTCTCTAGCGCAAGTTTTCTTTCACTTCTCAATAGCGTTTAATTAGATTGATAAGTAGAAACATTTTGTCCTAATGTATAGTTGTGTATTATGAATATTTTAGTGCCTCTTTTAAAGGTTTCGCCGAATGGATTTCCTCTACTATTTAGCGATCAGTTTTATAGGTATAAGAATATACCTTTATTGAATTCGAAGAAAAATATACTTTATATAATAAGACAAGACGAAGAAATCATATAACTTACTAAAAAAAGAAAACAAGGAACAGAAATGTAGAGTAAATTATATCTAAAAAAAATATTATCAAAAAAACCGACTTCAAGAACTGGAATTTTTTGGATTTAAATTGGACTACAAGGGACGCACCGGCCTTCGAATAAAAATAATACTCAAAATCGGTTCACCCAGTCAAAAGTTCTGAGGTAACAAACATAAAATATGCAGTCGAATTATGAACCTCTTCCTTTTTTAAGTCGATTAGAAATTAGTAACAATACGGTTAGCGACCTTTTTTAAATATATATTTATATGTTGTACACGACGGTAGTCAATTAACTAAAAGGACATCCAATTAGAGATATTTACATAACACAAACAAAACAACTACACAGTATTCCATGCATCTTTGTAACAAACTTAATGTTGTAATGAACTGGATAGTTAATAGTTTTCTGTATTCCATTTGGTTTTGGAAGATGAAATATCTTAGCATTTAAAGAACTTAGTTCTTTAAAACTATAATCTGTTAAAAATAACTGATCCCATACCAGTGGGTTTCATTGCAGTTATTCGGACTCTGAAATGTAATCCCCTTTATTCCTTTTTTTTAAAAACTGTACCAACGTTTTGCACAAATCCTCCTCTGCAAGTCCAGTACACCAAAATGAGCAGTAGTTGTAACAATCAGAAGATCCCAGGAAAAATTCATTCGAACTTAGAACGTAAAAAGGAATTTATTCAAAATGAAAATCTACTTGCAACCAGAAATTAGATTAATTCTAGGAATCAACCACAATTTGTTTGTTTTAATAACCAGTGTATGCGTTGTTATATTTATATTAAAATACGTTATAACGATATTTAACGAACGCATGATATTTCAGACATTCATCTCTTAACAGTTATTTAGAAAATGAAAAATTACTTCCTACGCGGAGGTTGTATGTCATGAACAAAAGATAAATCATTTTACGAAACAAAATATTATATTAGAGGCGATAAAAATATTTTTATTACAGCTTATGAATTATTTATAACATATAGGTTATATCTATAGTAAAATTGAGTGTTATTTTTCCGAATTCGTGGAATGTTATTTAGGCTAAATATTATAGTGCCTCACTATACCTGTTACTACTTTGGAATTTGGCTTTTGTTATTTTTAGAGACTAATCTACCACAGGGTTGCCATAGTGTGGTTCACCATGCTGAATTGTCTACATTCGCAAAAGTATGATCTCTGGTAGTCTTTTTAACTGGTTCTCTATAAATAGATATTATTATATTACAGATGAATATTCATGAAGGAGAGCCAGCGATTAAGAGTAACAGGCCCTCCAATGTTTTGAATGTTTGCATCTTATTTGTTTTAAAATTAATCGATTTTCAATATTGCAGCAAAATAGTTAAATACGTTAAAATTAATTATTTTATAAAAGGACAGATTTGTTATCAATTATTTTATTTTATTTAAAATTAATAAGTAATGAGCTAAAGGTTTTATATAAACAATATTTGTAGTTGCTGCTACGTGAATGAATAAAATAATAAATGAGTTTGCTAACTAATCCCCATTTGTGTCTAAATTGGAGATTTTGTTTTGTGATTTCAAATCATTTGTACAGCTGCGTCTATTTCTATTTGAATATTAATTGCTGGTCCGAAACCTTAGGTATCTTTGTAATGTCTGCTTGTTTGCCCATTATTTCATAATAAATAATTTAAAAATATAGTTTTCTTAAAATTTTTAACCGACTTCAAAAACGTTCAAAACTTGATTGGTGGAGGAGCATATTGAACATAATTATATTGTATTAAGCTATAACGACCCCTTTAAGATTTCAGTTTCAATGTGTTTTCTTCTGATAATTTTAAATTCATTTTGATAATTTGAAATCTACCCTAATTTAATAAATTGAACTAAAAGGGCCATTAATCATCAATGACCTATCACGTCTGGGTTCGGATCTCCTTTCAGGAGAAGGTTAAGGCCACATGTCCCCACGCTAGCCGAGTGCGGGTTGGGGACTTGCAACACAACATAGTGGCTACGTAATCTTGCTACGTAAGCCGTCCGAAGGCCTCCAACTAAGCTTCACGACTGTTATCCTATGATAAAAACCTGACTGCTTACCGTGACCTGCGAATCACAGAGACGCTCATGGTAACATGCCACCAGGGGTCGCGCATCCAGGTACTGACCGCGCTGTCGTTGCATACCCTCTGTGATTGTTTCTAATCACCGAGTGCAATTGGGCTGTGAGCGCCTACTGGACTATGAGCGTCTTTTGTAACTACACTATTTGTCAGCTAAAGGGTCATTTGTAACTACTTTAAAACATTAGACAATGTGAACATCGAATCCTTCCTAGTAGCAGCTTAGCATTTAAATTCATTCTGTTCATGCTTCCACCTAACTAATGTCAATAATTTTACCTACTCCAAATATTAATTGTTTTTGTACTTTAGCATATCATTGGCATGAATGAACGAGCTATCTTCTGAGCCACAATCTCAACTAGTTCATAAGATAGAGATACTTTGCTGAAATAGCCTAATGTACGTTTGTATGTTTGAATGTTTTAATTGAGACATCTTAGTTTTAAGCTACTAATGTAATGCTCTAGTGTCTATTGTGTCATATTTTTAACTACAATAAAGGCATCTTGTTTTTTTTTTCATTATTTGTGAGGAAGAGTACTCTGGGTAGAACTGAAAAGGATGATTACAGGACCGATAACTTTTTTGACTCTTCAGTCGCGTAAAAAGTTCTCGTAAAATCTCTATTTTCCAAATAGTTATATTTTGTAGTGATTGTCTATAAAGTAATACATATAATAAATATATTGTAACACATATTCAGTTTTGTTACATGGATGGTTTGTGCTTTTTTCATCATCATCACCAAGATTTTACTAATATACTCGTATTATCTTTCATTACTAACCAAATATTAACACAAACTTCAGATATAAAACAAATTTCTCGAGTGGAATTATTTTTAATTTTTTAATATAAATTAATAGCTTGCATCCATCCAAACTTTAAGAACTAATTCTCGAAGCCCCTTAAAACATAATAATATACCCACGACAATCCTTCAAATACTGACTGTACTACAAAGATAATAATTAAAATAACTTCATGAAGTCTGATCGTAAATGCACCAAACTAAATAGCAGAACTGAGACAAAAGCTGTGGAATAGTAAACTCCAACACACGGTGCAAGATGTAAGAGCTTCAGAACTAGGTCACTTGAATGAAGCTCCAATTTTGAAACTAACTTCACTAATATATAGTTACTAACTTATGTGGACTTAATGAACGTTCGACATCCTTAAATTTCAAACAGTCATCCTTCTGTAAATGAATTCTTTTTTATTGTGTGCTGTATCTTAGCCATGGTACGCTCTGGGAGATTTTGATCGGGATAAACACATAAAAATCATCTTTGTAGAGCATTGTATATCATGACAAAATTTGAGCTCAATATATAGAGAATATGGTGAGTTTTTACCCGCTCACAAATAAACTTAATATTATTAAATGGATCTTAATAATTTTATGTGTTTTTTTCATATTCAAAATGGTCACCTTTTTAAGTTTCACTCACATAAAAAAAGAGATCCTTTCTTTACTACAAGATATTATCTCAATTAGAAGTGGGATTTACAAATTACAATATGAATTGTAATTTTATATTGCCTAAGATTAAACGCCTTCCTAATTGAATAACCTTACCACCTACCTTAGAATCATAAGATTATGAAAAATCGGCCCTAAATTATAGTCATTATTTAATTAAAACCAACTTTGTTTCAACCTAAAAAGCAGAAAAATATTTTTGTTTGAAACCCGAGGAGTCTTTAATTTAGTTTTAAGAATGGTTAATCAAATTTTTCTTTAAAGGAAAGCAAATGATGATAATGAACGGTTGCAAAGCTAATTAAAAACGAACACTGGTTTTAATTAATGTGTCACTAATTGACGCGGTCTTAAAGTAGATTTTATTTAAAAACTAAGGGTTTTCGTTTTCAACATCTTAATGTTTTTTTAGATCAAGGTATTTATGTGCTTTATTTGCGTGTTATGAATACAAGTAAACAAGAATATTAAAAGAGATCATTCATATTAAAAAACATAAAAGAAAAACGTTAAATAGCTCTTTAAAGGCTTTTGCGACTGTTACGCATAGTTTTTATTGTATAATGGGACTTATACGCTTATTCAATTTAATTAAACAGTAAGATGATTCTAATTTCTAGTATATTAGTCTAACCTTTCCAAGAACAATAAAATAAAATTGGATAACAAACAAATAATCGCCTCTTTTTATACGAATGTGTGGAAAAAATTATTTAAACAAATAAGTTATCGGTATGTATTATACTGAGAGATTTATTAGAAATTTTAGTTTGAAAACCTGACAAACTAAGAAAATATTTCTATAAATAAGACGGAAAGTATAATATATATTTCTTGAACTTCGATTGTCTTGTATACCATGTTCCTTTAAGATGTATCGCAATTATTATAAGAATATGAATACATAATAACTGTACATAACCCACCTCAGCCGGTGAAGCCGATCCTGGAACTTTCAAGCAGAACATGAAGGGTGTGTTGACTCTCTTCAAGATCTCGCGAAAGTCAAGACTAACTCCTCTCGGACGCAGTAGCCGAAAGTATGTGCCTAGTGATGAGCCATGAGATGCTAGATGTGCTCCAACCAGTCGCATAAATCCGGCACCTTAAGAAGAAAAAGACAAATTTTAGGGCCCATGCTTAGGTGTGGGTGCACCTACACGTTATGCACCCTGGATGATGAAAATGAGTTAGTGAGCAGCGCTGCCTGCTTAACTCTTTATTATTTTCACTACTTAAACTATAGTTTTAAATAGAGTTATAATAGCACATCTATCTTTAAAATATTATTAGATATAGGCTTACCTAAAGCATAGTAAGAAATAACAAAACCTTTTTGAAATAGAAGTCATTACGAGAAACACATACATTTTTTCACGTTTATATTACTAGAAAACTATACACGTATATTGTAATTGCACATATTCACGGTACACGTTCCTGATATGATTGTAATGACTGGGTAGATAACGGGATCTTATCGTGAATTTAATTACTGTGGCGAGCCACACTTCGGCACGAATGGGCCGGCTCGACCGGAATGATACCACAGTTTTCTGTTTTCTTATGTTGCGCGTGTCTATGAGCGGCATTAATCGCTTTCCATCAGGCGATACGTCTTCTCGTTGGCTATCTACCTATTTCATAAAAAAACTACAAATTTGTCTGATAACTAAGTATTTAGAAATATATAAATGTGTTTATCAGCTCAATTAGCATAGAACCTATAGGCACATAATTATTCATGTGGTCCTGGGTCAGGTTTGGGATCAAGCGGTTTTGCGTGAAATACGTCAAATTATTATTTTCAATCCCGATTTGTAGGTAGACTGTTGGCTCAAAATTCGTTTAACACAAAGAAAAAAACAATATTTATTCGAACGTCAAGCTTGGAAACGTCAAACATCTTGTTTGAGTAAGGTCGATCCAGGAAAGTGACGTTTGAAATGAAGGAATTTGTTGTAGAAAAGGATCAAAAGACTGATATGAGAAAATAAATCTCCAAATACCTAGTTAAGGAGCCTAGGAGCATAAATTAGTTACTTGACGAATAATAACGTGAAATGTTCTATTTATAGTTCAAAACAGAGGACAAACAATATGAATAAAATACTTTGTACTTTAATTCTTTTTGGGTATTATTATGTAGTTTTTTATTTAAATATTTTTGCCCATAAGTAGCTTTCGTCAGTATGGCATAGCGGCTTCAACTGTCAGACCGGTAAATCAAATGGGCAGTATAATATTAATGCTGAAAATAAAAACATATTCAGTAAAACGTCTGTAAACTCTATCGATGATGAAGACGAAGAAAGAAATGTATATCCCGAACTATTTTATAATTTTGAAGTGAAACCTGATTCGTTCGAATCAGTATCTAAGCAGATGTGACGTCTCAAGGTCTGGCATGCAGCAGTTGCCGTCATGTCAGTGTCTCGATAAATCATCACTCCCGTACCTAATAAAAGACTGTGTGAACGTAGGTTTGTCTACATAAGACTTTTTGAGTTTGACTCAAGTTTTTAGTATCAATTATTTATTTATACTATGAAACTTGAGACACCAGAGGATAATAAATTAAATATAATATTCAAAGTTTATTATGGATATTTTATCTCAGTTATATTAAACTTAAAATAATACTAAAAAATTAGCTATGATGTTTAATAGTGTTTAATTTAAATATCGGAAATTGAGCAGTAGCTGAAACAGAGTAATTTCTGTTATAGGTCTGGTACCTAATGTTTCAAGTTCGTCTCAAAAATATTTTTTTTAATTTAGCACTGCAATCATACGCATATACATACTTGTAAATTCACATTCCAATTCGCTTAATTGATGGGTATATCAATTTAATGTAACGTTTTATAAACATCATTGACTTTTCAAAATCCACTTCCTATCAAATTTTAAGTTTCAATGTAATTTGGATTCTATCATGTAATTTTACTCTACCGTCAATAATTTAATTTATATTTAGCTCTACGGAAGCTGCAGAACATGTTAATGTATTTTTGACAGGACAGGTGTCATTTTAGAGTTTAACATTATTTCCCAAGGTTAACTTTGACGACGCAAAATTTTATTTTACTTTAGAAATGGGTTATTTTACAGCGTTTATTAAAAATATACTGAATTAAGTTTATAAATTCTATAAAATTATTATTATAAAACAAATTTGGTAATCAAATACTAATTAACCGTTTAATGATCAATAATGTCAAAATTATTTTATTTTGTTCTAAATCAGAGCTTATTTTAATGGTAGATAAAATAAAAATTTGTATTTATTAGTATTAAAGCAAAATACTTACATAAAATGACTTCGAAATCGATAAGGTAATCACTATATTTTTATTTTTTACTTTCTAGTTTTATCACAAACGAAGTTCAATCTATAGCAATTCCTATAAATATTCTTTTTGGAGACGGAGAGCATGTGTGGGACTCCCAGAGAATCAGTCTACCCACTAAGCTCCAAAGTGGCCTACCTCACTCGAAGAACTTAACGATAGCTTTTAGAACTCTTCTACAATGACTGAGGTACATCCTGGAATGACCGTGGTCACCTCAAGTTCCAGACGCTACAGTGGTTCTCACTACTTTATTCTGTTAAAGGATTAACAGCGCTTTAGAAGACACCATATCATACCAAAATCTCGAAAATCTGATTGGCCATTATTTCTGAATTCCCCTAAAGGTGTCGCTAGGCTTAAGAACTATTGGCAATGATCTTAAAAAAGTTCTTCTACCACTATTATCCTTTATGAGCGGAAAAAGGTACGGAAATAATAGAACAATTCAAGATCTTTTGTCGATAATCGCTTAACGTGCGTTAAGCCTAACGACTTCATTTCGAAACACCTTCAAAAATCGTCTATAGTGAATTAAAAAGAATCGTATTCTGATTTCAATGAAGTTCAAAAATCAAGACGTGGAGAAAATGCGAAAAGAAAATTTGATTCCAATGAATTTTGTTAACTGCATGACATTGATTCTTTTTTAATTAGTGCACGAAGATGTTTTTGAGCAGACATAGTGTTTCCTAAATTTGCGCTTGCTTTGCTTAATATGTTTTGTTTTTAGTCTATTTCCTTACAATATTTAATATCAGTCTAACTAGAAGTGAAAAATTATAATTGACTCTCAGAATAAATTAGAGCGTACTTGTTTTTAAAAGACCGGCAACGCATTATTACGCCTCTGGTGTTGCGATGCGTTGCGATGGAGGAAAGCGATCGGTCGTTTTCCTCCATCCCATAAAAAGAAAGTTGACTAATCTGCTTTGACTAATCTGCTTTAATTCACTAACATTTCTAACCTTAAGTTCTATAATAAAAAAATAAATAAAACTATTTGATGGATGAAAAAAGTAGCGATATTGTTTTTAGAGATATAATAGAAAGCTCACTATTCTTTGAACAAAATATTAGCACTGACCTTGAATAAAAATACATTCTATGAATAGAAATCAGATCTTCCCAAGATAACAGAGAAAATAATTAACGCAATGTGATAAAAACAGCTCGAGATCTGAAAGCAATATAATTTCAAGCAAAACCTCATTTTTTAATTTACAGCAAAACGAAGCGTTTATAACCGCGATTTCGACACATAAATCATATGTGTGTAAATAATACTTCCTACTCTAGGTCAGTCAAAGATATTTTTAAATTTAATGTTTTAGAGCTTGATTCACTAAGAAAAGTTTGTAATGAAATGTAAACATTTCAGTTTGAATTAAAATAATGCCAAAATAGAAACTTATACTGTTTCAACATTTGACTGATTGATATAATATTGACTTGGGATACCACACTATTAGTTGTTAATAAAGGATATTGAAGACGCATAATACATTATATTGAATATATGTGATGTTGAAATTAACTGTCCATACGGTTTTTTTTTAATCATTAATATTGGAAAGAAAATACTCATAAAATATATTTGTCCCAGATTCAATATCGAAAGATGGATAGAATTCATTCGAATAAAATTCCGTCTTGCTTCCAAGAGTCCTGTGCTTTTTAGTTCTACCTGTGTCTTTTAATTATTAAAGTCTGTAGGATACTTCAGTACCCAATACCGAGTAATAGAATAAACAATACTAGCATTTTCTTGTATCAATTTAGCCACGACTACTTTATTGCTTCTTCCAAGTATGATGTTTTCTTCCAAGTAATTTCATTAAATTGTAGTGATTCCAGTAGAGTAATTTTCTTGCACTTAGGTCTTCATAAGACCTTGTTTTATAGACATGTAGTTCAGCATTCTGTTCTGTGGCGGATTTAAATGGTGGCAGTATTTAACGAAATTTCACGTAATATATTTTTGTATGCTCATACGGTACAAGTATAAATACGTTAATTGAAGACAATCGTATCAAAATCTATTCAATACTTATAGACCTTATCAGTTACATATGGAGAAATAGGAAGACAACCAGGAACTTTACTTAAAATGAAATTATATTGATTAATTAAAGTCTTACTTCAGCATCGCTGCTTATCTGTCGACTGAATGTTAAATAAATTAAGTACTTGATCCATGTGTGGCGGATATTTTTTCAGAAATATACTTATAAGACCTATCCAATTACTTAGCCTATTAATAAACACTGTTTTTCTTTTGTTACACTTACACTTCCATACGTCCGAAATCTTAAAAATTCCATGACACTTTTGAAAATACTTAAAAGATGAAATAATAAGATGCATGCGTCATGAAAAACTGCAACGTCATCTTCCCCATTCGGGGTCGAGCGTACTAAATGTATGATTTGTATATATTTAATTTAATATAAAATATATATTGAGTTTAGTATCAACACTACATACCTAGTTGCACCAACTCCAATCTTCTGTCCGTAACAAAGTGCCAAGGAAATGCTTTACAAAAGCTTGCAACTCCAATTCTCAAATCTGTAACCTTCGTTGAAGTTGCAATAGGTGTTGTCTCTGCTTGTTCGTTGTTTTCCTCTTTGGATATATGTTGTAGTGATATTACATTTATTTCGTACCTGTAAAATTTACACCTATGAAAATATAGATTTTTTTGTCTTATTAAATCTATTGGGTTTAGAGACAAAACCGCTGATAAAATGAAAAAAAAATAGTTTTAATGCAAAGAATTTTCTTTATATGACAAAATTACGAGTTCACACCTACGCGCTTTAAAACGACATCGGAATATGAAAGAGTATGCGCTAGGTGGCGCTGTCACTGTAGTGGGACGTCAAACATTTGATTGCGTTTGCTCATTTTAGAAATATTAATAATTGATAGCAAAATGAAACTATGAGGCTAAAAATAGGTTGTTGTGATGATGAATTTAGAGACAGTCTCTATTCATAGGCTAAAGTTAAACTCGCGTATTAAATGGAATGTATGTGTCTCCTACATGGGACGACACTTTGTGTGATCCATAAAATTGTTGTTCAAAGTCTGGGTGTACTTTGTATCCGTTTCTTGTATGTGTGTATAGTCCCCCGCGACACAGGAATGTATATTCCTAATCCGGGAGTTGTCGTTAAAAAAAAAGACTCTAGTATGATGTTCATGTTATATTTAGGTCTATTTGGTAGAGCAATGTAAAAAAAAGGTAAAAAAAGTTGTATTAATGGGTTCTAATAATTCTTTCAGTTACACAATATAAAAAAAATGAATTTTCCATCTTAAATAAATCACATGGAAACCAAACTACTAAAATACATTTAACTGATAAAAATACAAATAGGATATTACACAATCTCCGCTATGAGTACAGAAATAATTTACGTAAGCCATATGGAACCAGTTTAAAATTGAACGGAAAGTTCAATATTGGCTCAGTTGTAGTGGACTTGGAGATATGGAAAAGCAAAACGGCTTTTGTGATCGTTTTAAACTGTTTTTCAATTATTGGAACTCATTTTAAAGCGTGCGAGCTGTTTTTTTGAAGAGATGAATTTCAGGTTTTATCTACCAAGTTCCTTTGACGAGTAGTAATATTTTGTATATAGATTTCTTTAAGAAAATGCAAGATGTAATTCAGTGTTCGAAAACTAGAAAAAAATGGAATTGACTCTAAGATTTATAGTCGGATTCTTTTTTACATATGTTTTGCCAAAGCTGTAAGTTTTATTTGTACAAAAAGAAATAATTGTTTGTCGCCATAATTATACTTACTTAAATCTTCTAGGGTCGTTGGTATAACTTGTCAGTCTTATATCCGTCTGTGTGTCATATAACAACTTCGCAATGGCCTTCAAACTACCAACTAAAAGGTAAGCCACAGGCTCGCTCTCTGTTGTAAGATGTAACTGAATTTTCCCATCTTGTGATGTTGAACAAACGAAGTTTGCCTCGTACTCCATTGCTTCGTCTTTGAGAACATCGTCCTGAGTAAATAGTTTCAAAACGGTATTAGTATTGTGATTAATGCTACAAATTCAATATTGATAAATTCATTTTTCTAGAATATGAATTGTTGCAAAAGTACACAGTTACAGGGTATTTTTGGTAGCTGCCTTTGAAAAGTACAACGTGTACTCAGATTTTAATAACCCGCTTCAAGTTTTAAGATCTTTGAAGTTTCGAATGAATTCATGGAAATAAAAGACAATTGTGTATTGTAGTTACAAATGCTGCTTTATATCAACATTATTTCAGAATAAATATGGATAATCACAAAGTATGCCCCAATTAACTAACATTTTTTATCACTTACCTGATCATGCAATACATCATGAACGCTGTCTAACGTAGTCAAAAATTCAGTCAAATTGGTGCCTAAACATTTAAAAGCTCTTTCCAGTCGACAGTTGTGTGAAAACGCCGTTAAAATTAAATATTCCCCTAATTTTGCCATAAAATCCTTAGTGCTAACACCTGCAACAAGAAATAGCGGTTTTAGTAAATCATAATTACGATATGAACACACTATTAATATTATAAACGCGAAACTTTGTATGGATGGATGTTTCTTACTCTTTCACGTAAAAATTACTGAACGGATTTGGATGAAAGTTAACATTAATACAGCTTATATATCAGAATAACATATAGGCTACTATTTGCTGCGATAATCGACATATATGCGGGCGGAGCCGCGGGTATAAACTAGTACATAATATATATACTATGGCGGGGCTTAGTAGCCTGTGATGCTCTTTGGTTTAATACAACTATAATACATATTATATTTTGTAGTAAGTGCTACAACTTTATTGCATACAAATAAAGTATAATATGTTGTATAGACATAAATGGAAATCTACATATGGTATTCAATAGGCGGTCTTATCGCTCACGGCAATCTCTTCCAGTCAGCCTTTGTATGGATATTGAGAATTTTTATTTCAATTAGTATGAGGTGTACCTAAGTTTGAAATAATCTAAAATTCAAATGCATACATCTACACCTTTATATAGTCAGGTTGTAATTACTGATTTGCTTCTTAAAAATTTGTAAAGATTTAACTTGTCTTCTCTAGTTTTATGTACGTATTTGCATAAAAAGTTCTTTATAAATCATAATTGTATTAAATCCACACTAATATTACAAATTTGAAAGTAACTCTATCAGTAAGCCGCTGCATCGATTTAGTAAAGTCTACCAAGGAGATACTTTGAGTTTTCAAAAAAGACGTCTTTACCGCGATAACTGACATATAAGAGGGCAAAGCCGCAGGAAAAAGCTAATTATATTAGAATTAACATTCAGTGTTAAGTAACTGTTTAGTTTTATGTATGTTTCTACTTAAAAAGTTATATTTAAATTCTAATTTTATCAAAAGCATTCATAAAACAATCAGCTTGTTTTATATGGGTCTGGTAAACTTATCATGAAAATGAAAGTCGGTAGGTAAGCTGACATTTAAAAGTATTAAAGTTTCCTTTTTCAAATAAAAAGATACAGTTGATAGAATACAGGAGGTGGAGTTATGGTCTGTGCAAGAGGGCTGGCAGGAGCTGGATGCGAGAACCCGAGGATCGAATTAAGCAGCGTGCATTCGGACAGGCCTATGTCCAGCAATGGACTGCGATAAGCTGGTGATAATGATAGAATACTTTCAGCGAATGACCTTTTTCAATACACCGTCAAATTTCAAGAAGTTTTTAGAGCTCAAAAATTAGATTCTCAAAACTACAATTCTGTCAGTTGATTTCGTTTTGTGTAACGTCCAAAGTTCTGAACTTTTACCTATTACCCTTAAGTACAAGAAACGGTAAAACAAAAAAACTTAGAGATATTGTAGGTACTTTGTCCCGTTAATATTATTACAATTCTTATTTTCTCTACTTTACGTTTGCCTATTAAATTATTGCTAACATGTTTTTCTCTATAACTACTATATGTTGACGAAGAACATGCTATTGGAAGATCTCGGCAAATCACTGAATCGTAAATAATCTAAATAACTTTTTTCCTACTCAACAAAAACATGTTATTTGACATTATGCCAGGAAATTGCTATTGTTCATCTTACCATAAATATTACAATAAAACTTGTATTTTCTTCTAATGCTGAGGGTAGTCTTCGTAATAGCCGGTTTATTTAAAAATGTTTTATGAGTTAAAGGTTTTTAATACAGTATTATTTATTACAATCATTAACTATTTATCTAATTTTACCGTAAAAAATTTAATATATTGCCTAAAGCTGTTATTTTTTTACTACGGAAAAACCAGGATTGGTTATATAATTATGATTTGGTATTTTGGTTTTGGTATTATATTGCTTCTTTCAATACAGGACAAAACATTTATTCACTTAAGATTGTCGAATAAGATTGTGAAGGAATGGGTGTCATGTCCCTGCAACACAAAGCGAGGATGCTCCGGCCAGGCGAGATTATCATGCCAGTGCCCAACGGTTGACGCCAAGACGCTAATCGGTGCGAGAACTTTTATTGCACGATTTAGAATTCAATTCGAGTTTCTTTGTTTTCTTCGTTCCTTTGCGGTTTGATGTATCTTCGGTAGATGGCGCTGTAGTATGTTTGTGTTGCGCTGTATGTGGACGTCGTCACATCATAATAGTTAAATTAAAATCGACGATAAATTAGGCAATATAACAGGCAGTAACTGATAAAAGACAAGATTTTTTTTTATTTTCTGTCAAAGATAAATTTTCATAATGAATCGTTTCAGATTAACAATGGCTGATTTTTCAATTTAAGTTAAAAGTTTTCCAAACAAAACTGAATTATCAGTTTCATCTCACAAGTAAGTTTAAAGATTAACGTCATCGAAGAAAATTTGCCCTCATTATGATTTCAGAGTTTTTAAGACTGTCAAGTACAGATTAAATTCATAACTAGGTACTGGTAAATACTCGTACTAACCACGGAATTTGTGATGGATAATTTAAAATGGTGTAAAATAACTTTAATACATAATAAATGAAATTAGACTGTATCGAACATAGGTTACTAGGGAATTTTGTCTACGGAAAGAATACGACGAGATGAAATTGTCATGATCACAATTTTAAACAATTTGAAATGTCTTTTTGAACAATATTTATTGAAAGTTATGAAAAAACGACGACTCTGTCCACTGGGATCCTCTGTTTAGATCCCTTGAGGTATTCATTTGACATTTTCGTCCGCACTGATCCCCTATTTCCATTTTGACTTTCATCTAGGGGATCTAAGTGGGGGATCCAAGTGAACGGAGCCTAAATGACGTCACGTATGGTGCAGCGCTTAAAGTCATTCACCAACCAAGCCGTGCTGATTGTTTATTTTCGACATTGGGAACCTACGTTCTTGGTGTTCGTTGTTTCAATGCTTGTTAGTTAGTTCATGTAGTGTAATATATTATTGTGTGAAATAATAGTGCTGGAAATTTCTTTTTACAAAATAATACAATTAAGATAATGGTAATAAACTTGTTTTTTTTTTAATTGAGTTTTAAATACTATTAGTGTAAATGTTTTCTATTAAGTATATACGTGAGCGAGCAATTGAAATTTGTCAATGATGATTATAAAAGTGAATTTTTCAACTTTGAAGTTTTAACTTTCAACTTGACAACTTATCTCGATTTATCTTAGAACACGTAACTTTTTCTTTATAATCAAAAGTCATGCTGCAAATTGCCTTTCTAAACTTTGCCTTATGTTGTTAAGCTACTTAAAGAAATCATTATCATCTAAAATATAATAAATATACATTAACAAGAATATTTTTTTACTATATTTTTAAATTAATTTAAAATTACAAATTCACAGTGAACCATAAATAAATGTAAACTGCCATGTTCAAATTAAACTTCAGTAACATATCTCTCTAACGGCAGTTCAAAACTCAGTGTTGTTATTCAGAATTGCCTGACAAAAAAGCTTATAAATGGCTTTGCCCGATGGGAATCACATTTATCAATACTTTAGAATACAGGTAATAAATCAATACAATATTGAACAAACAAGTTTAATCTGATTGTTTATATGCAAACATAAGTAATACGGATTGATATGTGTCGCTTTTCAGTGGTTGAGATATAAAACTAACAATGAGAGATTGACTTGTGTTTTTAAAATCAAAAATTCATTTGTATTTACTTTCCCGTTCACGAACTTTCCTTCTACCTATTTAAAGTGTTACATCGTTTTTTCTTGCCAGTGCAAGGATTTACCTGACCCTACTCTACTAGAAGTAAAAGAAGAAGACCTTGTTCCTTTGTTTTGTTCTTTTCACTTGACACATTAGATGAAGGAATGGATGAAAAGGAATTTTCTTAAATTATTAAAAATATGATAACAGTTAACGTGCATACTTAGTTAGATGGCGAAGCATTAAATTTTTTGTATTACAATCGGATAAAAATACCATGGTTATTAAAATAAACTCATAAAAATTTGCAGCTAACACTGCTTTTTATTATCGCTTGTTTAGTGGGTACCACTTAACTCCTTGCTATACAACTATTTGTAAAAAAAAACATAATCTGTAACAGAAAACTCTCAACCTCTCGTTTTTAGTATCATATAGGGCAGCAATAGCAAATGAGAATACGTATCACTTGCTGGTAAGCGATTACCGTAAGAGGAGTTGCCGGCCTTTTAAGTAGGAGTACGCTCTTTTCTTTAAGGCTTAAACGTCGTCTTGTCTGGGCATACCGCAGGCGAAGGGTTAAAACGTCTCCACGCAGTACCAGAGAGTCTAGCCGAACTGAAAGTTCTTGGCAGTCGATGATTCGAGTCACCCTCCGCAGAATGCGGTCCAAAGGAGGGAGACGGGATAGTATTCCATATGAGACCGAACCTGCGCCTCATAAAGCAAAAGGCGGTGGGCCGGAGTGAAATACAGTCTAGATCGGTTGAGCACACCGAGCTTCTTCGAAGCCAATTAAGCTTAACCCTCCAAATGGCCACTAAAATGGATGTACCTCGATATGTCGACAGCAAGTATTCCAATATTGGCTGAGGCAGATAGGGGAGTTTCTTCAAAACGAGGACATATGACCCACGGCAATTTTTAGCAATGAGCGAGCAAATTTGTATCTTTGTGGAGTTAAATTGGAATAAATTAAGTCTAGCTCAATCTGAGACCTTTTAGATAGAGGTCGATAGAGGTCTCAACTTCAGACACAACTTTGTATCGACTCTCAATGACGTTTTCCCGAGAAATATTAGCATAGCCGGTGTAAAGATCATCGCCTGGGCTGTCCACCGCATAACAATGAATCCCACTATTTGTCGTTGATAGGTATGAGGAACAAAGTAGACGATAGCACACAGCCTTTCGGGACACCAGTATTCACATCACAGATATGGAGTCAGAGCATTCACTGTCGACTACGAGCTTTATGCTTCTATCTTTAGTAAAAAGTAGTATATTTTTAGTAAAAAAAGCTAGTGACCCAATCGCATAATTTCTCAGGAAGCCCTGGGAAGGGAGATCCGAAAAATACTTCTGTACTACTCTGTGCCAGTACTTTTTTATGTGTGTTTTGCTGGCGTATCGAAGATAAGATATTTAACACCATGTTTAGACCAATAGCAGCTAAACATGATTTAAAAGAGACGCAAACCAAGTTTCTTAGGTCAGGAAGTATTTTTATGTTTCTCATTATGTAACTCATATGGAAAAGAGGATCAAATGAAATAGCTAGTAATAAACATATGGGTACTTACTGTCTGTAGCCCTTACAGCATCATATATCTCTTGTAAATACGCATAATTTCTACAAGTCTTCACTTCGTCTGGTAATCTACGTCTGTGAACAAAAAAGACATTACAGCATCATTAAATATATAATGACAACATAATTGGCCGATCTTTATTATTCTCAAGATTAATTGGGTGTGGCTCTTTTTTTCCCAGTTTTTCCAAGATATGACCCGCACACTGAATTTGAAAATTGAATATTTGAAAGCACTGACTTTCCAATAACGATCGTCATAGGTATTCTTGAGAACCAGGGCTGACAGCTTAACCTGCTCTCAGCTAGCGTTCTAAATAATTACGGAACAACAAACATAAATTTTCAGAGCATCGCCTAAGCATTACACGACCAATTTAAAGAGGCAGCGTAATTAAATTTAATCCTACCAGTTTGAGTTAATTAGCAAAGATGGTTGTTCGTAGTTAGGAGGATTTGTGTAAACCGCTTTTAAATTTACTTTTATGTTCTTTGTGAGAATAAGTGAGTTCTCAATTTAAAATTATAAAATATTATTTTTAAAATAGGTTAGTAATACATTTATAGCACATCTATAGAAAAGAAATTGAATAAGTTAACAGATTCAAAAAACAAGAAAATGTTTGCAAAGCTATTATCCGACTACGTTAAAATTTTTCATATTTTTTATAATATATATCATCTGGGATATTACAACAAACTTATTAACATCTCATTCATAGACGCCAAACGAGCCGAAGTATCATCTGATGGTGAGCGATTACCGCCACCCATGGATACCCTTATGGATTTCCATTGGTGGCGGTAACGCACGGCACCCATGTATGTTCGGTCCGGTTTTGTTACCAGAGCCGCAGAGGCGTCACAAGTGCGTTGCCGATCTTTGTGGTATGCAGAGGGGAGTCGGGAGGGGTTAAGTTATAGGCCTCACTCACTTGGTGAAACACAGAGCAGGAGCTGTTTCACACCCGTTTTCTGTGAGCATCCATCAAGTAATTTAGGTGCTATGGTGGAATATCCACCTTATTATGACTGAGCCATAGTCGGGTCGTGACCGAAATAGCGTCTGAGAAGATTTAAAGATTTCGTACGTAATTATTTATTCACTCCAATAGTTCTATTCCGTAGAATAAAATACACCAAGGTATTATCGCCTCAGAACATTACTTGATACCTATAATTTTATGTTACTTATATATATATATATATATGTAT